>PVHX01004586.1:0-123522 GCA_004024805.1 Geosciurus inauris | reverse complement strand
AGTTCTTTATATATCCTGGAGATGAGTGCTCTATCAGATGTGTGTGTGGCAAAGATTTGTTCCCAGGATGTCGGCTCTCTGTTCACTTCATTGATTATTTCTTTTGCTGAGAAGAAGCTTTTTAGTTTGAATCCATCCCATTTGTTGATTCTTGATTTTACTTCTTGTGCTATAGGAGTCTTGTTAAGGAAGTATGGTCAAAATTTTAAAGCAAGAAGATAATTCTTACTATATAGTAATCCTTTAAGAATGTTTATTCAATCAAGTATAAAATCAATATGGTACCAAAGGAATATGAGTACAGAATATGAGTACAGAAGGGTGGTGAGAGTCTGTTGAGTTAATGTGAGACATGAGTTTAGTTTTAATTTAGTTTTAAAGAAAGTGAGAGAATCATAATATGGCAGAGAATACACCATAATGAACATAATACTGGCAGTACTGAGGAGCAGAGAATTAGAACTGTAATATGAGAATAGAATTCAGAAGTAAAGTGTCATGATCTGGTTGGGTGTGGGGGAATATAAAGCTAGAAATTTTTTCTGCATGTAAAGGAAAAATGAAGTAAAGCAATCCCAGGACTGCAAACAGGCTTGAGGTGGAGGGGATCCTTGTCAGGGCTTCTCCAGTCTGATCCATCCCTGGCACTCTAGAGTTAGACATCTGTTATCTCTTTAGCATCTAAACTTGAATGACTAGAATAAGCCCCCAAACTGACCATCTGAATACAAACCCTGGCCTCCCTGCACCCTCCATCCAGGCTTCCTGGTCCTCTGCCTCAGGAGGTGTGGCCACCACTTACCCACCCATTTAGACCAGCATCCTTGGAGCCACGCTTCACTGCTTTGTTCTGCCCATTCCCTAAATCCAAATAGTCACACATTTTCCATTGGCTTTCCCATCAAAATAAATTCTGAAACCACAGATTCCCCATTTCTCACTGCCCTTTACTACAGTTAGCCCACAGACTGCAGTAGCCTCAAACAGCCTCCATGTAGCCCTCTGCCCCGCTATTGTTCACTCTCCAAAGGGGAGGTCCAAGGACTCCCTTAGAATGTAAAGACTTTGTGTCACTCCCTCTCTCAAAGCCCTACACACTGTTATGGGGTGGATCTGCAATGTTCCCAAATTCGTGTTGAAGACTTAGTCCTCCAATGCCACAATGGCCAGGGATGTGGCTTTGTAAAGTGATTGGATCACAACTACTGTAACTGCATCAGTGGACCCATCCCCTTAAGGGATTGACAATTTGAATAGACTCCTGGGAGGAGGAAGAAACTACAGCAAGCGGGACATGGGTGGAGGAAATAGGTCACTGGGGACAGCCCTTGGGAGGTACTGTATATCTTGTCTCTGGTCCCTTCTCTCTGCCCTCTCCCACCTCTCCAACCCCTTTGGAACCGCCACGAGCTGAGCAGCTTCCTTCACCGTTCTATGAGTTCCCGCCTCACCACAGACCCGGCACAATGTAGCCAGCCCACCATGGACTGAAACCTCTGAAACCATGAGCCAAAATCAATCTTTTCTCCTCTACATCATTTTTATCAGACACTTTTCATAGGGACAAAAAGCTGATTAACACTCCTGGCCCTGGCCTCATCTCTGACTACTCATCCCTCAGCTCCCTGACCTCCAGCCACAGTGGGCTCCTTCACATTCCTGCAGGACACCAGGAAGCCAGTTCCCATCTCAAGAGTTCTCCACTGGCTTTTCCTTCTCCCTCGCACTCCTTCCCTGGAACATCAAGGGCCTCCATCACATCCCTGCTCAAGTGACACCCCTTCCAAAAGGCCTTCTGATGGAACCAGTGTCCTTTAGTATTTTCTGGCCTTTACCAGCTTCACTGTGCTTCAAGGTACTTAGGACAGCTGACCACGCCCTACATGGAATGTGTGTATTTGTTTACAGCACGTTTCCCTGCTAGAGACCCACTCCATGGGGATGTCATCTGTCGTCCTCACGGCCAGCTTCCAAGAACTGGTGCCTGGAAAATACTGGGCTGTCTATGGATGTTTGCATTTAACATTTATTTCTTCTCAGAACTCAACCTTTATTCAAGATAGCATTTGATATTTGCAATTTTTATATATTACTTATCAGTTGAAGAAGAAAAAATTCTAATTGAACTTCGCAGCATTTCACAAATATTCCAAGGCATCTATTCGGCTGCTTTTATAGGGCTCTGTGTCATAGAAGTGGTTCATCACCTGTGCCCCACAATACACTCTTGTAAGAGAACCTGGTCTCTCCACCACTGCAGGTAAGCGTACAGAAGACACAGTATCATACCTAGGTTTCTTTGCACTCAACTGAGGGTGATCACAGAAGTTTAGTGGTTGAGTCTTAATAATGGTCTGCTGAGCTCATGCAACTTCATGTCTGACTATAGTTATTCAAGTCACTTTCCTTACCGGCTTCTAGTATGTGAAGTTAGATACTACATTCACCTTATACAAATATAATGAAATCTGCAACTAATGAAAGTTCCAGGGATGCATGTTTGTGTCAGAATTTCTCAGGCTTCTTGTTGCTATAAGCCACACCTCCCAAGGTTAGATTCCCGTCAGCAAAGTAAAATATACATTTGAATCAAATGCCTGGACAAGTCAAGCAAAGCATGACTTTGAATTGAGTTGCTTCAATTAGTGCAAGTTAGTGAGCTCTCCTCTCTTGAACTTGGAGCAAGTGAATTATCCAGGTAATAGAGATGAAGCTCATTGGTGAATTGAATAGTGCAGATAATGGCATGTTTGCTCCATTCCACCTCGTCAGCAAGACTGCCAGGTCTTCAGTGGAACAATGACACGTATCTGACAGCTAAGGCAAGCTCTGTTCATGGGCTGTGGCACAGGGCAAAGTCACTAATGCCTGTCAGGGAGCTTATACTGTGTGCTACATCAGATGCTCTCCCAGCAAGCAGGCTCACCTAACGGGAAGGTCCTGATGAACAGGGAACGAGGAGGTACCAGGAGGGTGCTCTGCAGATGAGATTCTCAGTCGGGAGAGACTTGGGGACATGATGGCCTCCAAACCCCAAAACTCAGTGCAATGGATTTAGCCATTGATTAACTGATACAGCCATACAACAAAAGTATTTAGGAACTTAAGGTCCAAAATAGTATTATTGTCTGATACCTAACACATCAAATAATTTAAACCTTTTGGGCTAGGATTGTGGCTCAGCAGTAGACCACTTGCTTAGCATGCACGAGGCCCTGGGTTCATTCCCCAACACCACAAAAAAATATATAAAATGCACTGTTAGTAAAATCATATCCAACAAACTAAAAACACTAAGAAATACTCTCTGCTAATTTTTTAAATAAATATATATATATAAAATAAGTATATATACATACACACATACATATAAACACACATATATACATATTAAAGTATGTTTCTCTCTAATACTAATTATGGGGAAGGAACAAAAAAAGTGGCCTTTTAAATATAAATAATCAGAACCATGCTAAATCAAAATCCACAACTACATTTCTTAAACTGGGGACATTCATGAAATACTGACTCTGTGTCACTTCAAATCAAGCTGTCAAAATAATTTCAGACAAGAAGCTGTCTTATGAGATACTTGGAATTTACATTATGAAGGTCATAGTCAAATTATAGCTTAAGATTTATTCATTTATTGTATTCATTCAGCAAACTCTTACTATCTGTGAACAATGTGAGAGCAACTGTACTCTCACGTGATCTTCTTGTGAACTTCTACACTCCCTGGAGCAAGCACACAGCATCCCTGCATCTCCCCCGGGCTACCCTACTTTTCATCCACAGAGCCTTAGCTTCTGTCTTAAAATAAAATACAAATCAGAACAGCAAGAGACCTAGTCGTCAGATTTGAGTCCACACTTGGCTGATAACTGTTTTCTCTTCTATGCAATTAGCACATTGATGTATAATGTTAAAGTTTCCATCCTACTAAAAGTTCTGACTCTATCTCGTTATTATAACTAAATCAGTACTACGCTTTGTGTTCTGTCAGTAGTGGTAATTATTATTTATAATCTCACTCAAGTCTTTTCCTAACATTTTCTCAAGACTTTCTTTTTTGGGGGAGGGGGTACTGGGGATTGAACCCAGGGGCACTTAACCACTCAGCCACATCCCCAGAACTTTAAACACATTTTTTAAAAATATTTTGAAACAGGATCTCACTATGTTGCTTAGGGCCTCACTAACTTGCTGTGGCTGACCTCAAACTTGTGATTCCCCTACCTCAGCCTCCCAGGTCACTGGGATTATAGGGGTGCACACCACACCTGGCTTTTCCTAACATTGAATGAGTCAAGTGAATCTAACTAACCACACTGTAAATGGATCTGCTTTTGTGAAAGAAACTCTAAAATATGTGGTGAGGAGAGTTGTTTGGAATTATCTGAATTTTTTAGAATTATTATAAATTGTAGTATGTATGGAAATATGCCAGATTACTAATTCTTTAACATAATGTAGACAAATTCGTCCTTTTGAATTGATCAGTCTGAGTTATAGTGTTCCTTAAGTTCCATTCTAGAGCACATATTCATGCTTGAAGACTTGATTTGCTGAGTTAATGTCCCAGCTAATACACAGCAGGTCAGATATTGATACCTGGAGTGCAAATTTCCCAAGGTCATGCAAACAGCTTTTTTGAAAGTGAGGCCATAGGCCTTATCAAACTCAGGAAGGCATGTCCTGGCTTTGGGTTAGGTAAAAGGAAGCAGAGGATACAGAAAGTGGAAACGTCAACTCAAGTAAGGAACCAGCCGTAGAAACCACCTGCACTTTATCAACACCATGCATTTGTTCAGATGTCTGCCTGGATCATTTTCTTCCTTTTTCATTTTAGAGATGCAAAACTTTCAGATTGATTGATCCCAGGGAAGAAGTCAAATGACTGTATGAACTGCTTTGTGGCTCCGTTATCAGAGTACACAAGCAATTACATTCAATTAGATGCCATTGGACAGGCGGTTTTATTGGCTCCCTTAAAATCAATCTCTCTACCTCTCTCTGCAGTTGATACTATGGCTCCTCACATTCCTGGTACACTGAAGGTTGTATCAACATTTTATTTGAGGCCATTCCAGTTTATTAGGAAGGCACCCAATTTGCATTTGGTCTAATTTGGCTTCATCTAGACACACATTTGTTCTTAAATTATTTTTTTAACTGCTATGCAAGTTGAAGGGGAAGTTGGGTGACATTTTATTTATCTTAAAAGACATTTATTTATGTCTTTTTGTTTTGCCAAGAGTAACAAAAGAAAGAATGTTTTTGAGAATAATCTTTTTTTAGATACTTATTTCTACAAGGAAAACTTTTTTTCATATTTCTAAATAATCCCCTTTGTAAGATAGATTATTTTACTTTGAAATACTACTGCTATAGACACTTATTGACTACTGCCACAGCAATTATCTACTCTATAGGATATCCCAGTGATCTATATTATCTTCTAAAGTGCCTAGTGCTTCTCAAAAGCCCGTTGATAATTTAACAAGCTCTTGCAACCACTAATGAAAAATTTTCTTCCCTTTGTTAATTTTCCACTGAAAATGATATGTAACAATCTAAAAAAAAGTAAACTGGAGGCTGAATTTTATATGTGGAATTGACAGACCTCTGGGTGCTGTGTAAATTGCAAGGAGGTGCCAGGGGAAGGCAGATGATAAGTTGGGAGGTCACTTGTGTATTCCAGGAAAAGCAATGATTACATCTTGGTCTACAGTATAAGGGAAAGGTGGGAAGTTGTGGAATTGAGAGTATATCCTCAGTTGGAGCTGAAGAGTGTGACCATGAGGAAGTTCTGGGGTGTGGGGAGAAAAGGCTAGGATGGAAGAGAATGCCTCGCTTTCATGCCTACGCAACCAGGAGAATGGTGACGTCATTCTGCAACATAGGAAAACTGGGAAATCTTAGGAGGAATATGAATCTTAGGAGAAACAAGAGTTTAATTCTGGAGATGTTCAGTTTTGAATCCTGGCAGACATCTTAGTAAACACAGTCAAGGGACATTGAGAGTCTAAAGGGAATTAGAATCTGGAGTTCAAAGAGAGGTGAGAGCTGAGATGAGCTATGACACGGGGACCAGGGATATGGAGTCATCTTTTCAAAGCCTGTGCCATCCTGATTGTGCCAGCTGAGGTCAGTCAATCACAGGAAAAGTCATATATGATGAATATGTTTCACATCCCAGTCCTGGATTTCCCACCTGGGAACGGATGCGAGCAGCGTCCTCTGCCACACTGCTGACCTTGCCTAACCATGTTCTGCTGTAACTTTGTGAAAATAACTGGCTCAATTCTATTTCGCTTCCAGACTGGATAAATTTTGTGCCCTATTGACGATCGATGCTATGGCAATTAGGTTAGAGATTTCTGTCGCTTGCCAAGAATATCTGACCCCCAGGACTCCCAAGGACTAGTCTCTGAGTGGTGATGAGCAGGCTCATGAATCACAAAAGGAAATTCAAGGAGCCACGGCAGATGCAGCGGCATCTGCATGGCACTTTGTGCAGCCTGCTGCTCCCACCCTCCCCAAGAGGCCTGAAACAGATACCCATTGGCATGGGCTTTTGAGGAGCAGCCAGGCACCACAAGTTCCCTGGCACTGATCAATAGAAAAATGAATGCTAAAAATGTAATTGTCTGGAAGAAATTTCTAAGATCTTATGATCATTCAGTGCTAAGCCCAGAGAAGCAAAACCCATCCTGGATCCAAGGTAATAGAGATCCAAGCTAGGAGCCTCCACTCCTCAGGTAATACCCAGACACAAAGGAGCTAAGGTCCACTGCATGTGGCCTGTTAAGGAATGCTGGTCTCAGGGCTGGCAATAAAGCACTAAGCGGAATCACAGAGTGTCTCTACAAACACTTATTATTCAACAATCAACGGCTTAATCCAACAAAAAGTTGTCGGACACCTATTATGTATTCAGCACTGTTCAAAGCACTGAAGATAAACAGTCAAAATAAAAGACACAAAATCCCTGCAGTTGCTGACCCTCCTTCCCAGTGAGCGGAGACCAGCGATAAGCAGAACAGATAAGTAGATTATATAATACGTTAGAAGATGAAGTGCTGGGGAGGAAACAGAGCAGGTGAGATCGATGAGGCTGATGGAGCAGGTAGGGCCAGAGGAGGGACTGTGATTTGAAATGGAGAGTCAGCGTGGCTTTGCCGAGCAGATGCCGTTCATCAGACCTGCGGCAGGCGACACAGGGCCTATTCTGCACTGAGCAGCAGTGTTCCATTGGGGCTTTGGCTGCGCCATCGTTTTCAGCCCATATTAATCCAGGTGAATTGTGCATGCCATACGTTGCAAGTGGTTAACTTTATCATTGTGTTCATAAGAGGTAGCATTGAATCAGAGCATTCTAAGGTCACAGGACAGAGTTCATGGCCATCATGTAGAGTTCAATCTGTTCAGAGTGATCCTATGGTGCAGGCTTTAGATATATAAGCTGGACTCCATTTGGAAAGCCTCAGATGAGTGGGAGAGGTGAGCTTCTCTCCATGGGCTACTCAGACAGCTGAGTCCTACCCGGGTACTGGAGAAGAGCACTCTTGAAGCCAGAGAGATAGAGACATGAGCAAAGAGAGAGATGAGCGAAGTGACAACCCAAATACCTTTGGATCTGACAGACAGAATAGTCCTGCCTTCTGAGAATTATCCCAGTTCTCAGGAAGGGTCCCCTGGTCCACTAGGGTCTTTCTTACTAGTAATAGCTGAGTATATAAGCATATTGATCTCACCCAACCTGAGCTTCTCAGGATCTGTCTCCAGAAATTTCCATCTGGAGTATTTCTGCAGGTAGCTGTAAGTCAGGACTTGTTTTGAGGCTGGCAGCTGTGGGACAACCTTGAGCTTTTAGAAGCAGCCACAGTTCACAAATAGAAAGCGTAAGGCTGGTAAGCAGGGAGAAGACAGAATCCACATGCCTTTGAGAAGAAAGAGCTTATGGCATTCACACCCAGGTCCAGTCCCTCCTAGAGCCCATTGACAACCTCCACTCTACCTTGGTCTGGGATGCTTTTGTGCTTTTTAAATAAATACAAGCTTGTTTTCATGGACTATAAGAATCCTCTTTTATTAATATGTTCAGTTTTTTTTCTTACTTGTAAATAAAGAAATATCCATAAAACAGATAAAACAGGGCTCAAAACCACCGCTCACTCACTCACACAGGTGAACAGGTAGCCACAGCTCATAGAGATGGTACACGTGCACCAAGGGATTCCTTGCCAAGTATGGGATGGCTTGGAAATCTACAGAGGAAAGGAGGCTAAGAAATTAGGAAATCGAATTACCTAACAAGTGAAGGAAAAGTCATTTGTCACATTCTGTATTACTAGGATTTCCATCTGCATGGATCACGGTTGTTAGCTATGGAATTTTAGCATAAGAAAAATTCAGTCCTAACCTCCTAAAGTTGATTTCTAGGATTATTTTAATGTTCTTATGTTAGTCCACTTTCCATCACTCTGTTTATTTCTGAGATAATTAACATATAAAGATAAGAGATTTGTCCCAGTTCACAGTTTGAGAAGTGCCAGGCCTTGATGGGCAGATGTGTTGATTCGCCTCCAGTGCAGGTGCCAGGTGTCAATGGTGGGGAGTGCAAGGCAGAGGAGACTGGTCTCCTCAAGATCTGAGAGCAAAAATGGGAGAAAAAGGGTCAGGGACACAAGGCCCTTCAAAGGCACACATCGAATGACCTAAGGACATCACATTAGGCCCCTTCCCCCAAATGTTCCGACACCACCCAGCACCAGCTGAGCCAAACCTTTAAGAATGGGACTTCGGTGGGCTGGGCTTGCAGCTCGATGGTAAAGCACTTTGCCTAGCACGTGTGAGGTGCTGCGTTTGAGCCTCAGCGCTACCTAAAAAATAAATAAAATTAAGATATTGTATCCATCTACAACTAAAAATATTTTAAAAATAAAAAGAATGGGTCTTTGGGAGACATTCCAGATCCAAACTATAGAATTATTCCCCTCACTCCCACAGGTTCATGTTCACCTAGTAATGCAAAATGCATTTCATTCATCCCCAGGAGTCTCCAAATTCTAAACTGTTTCAGCACTGCTTAAAAATCCCAGCTCAAAGTCTACTCCAAGATTCAAAATAAGCTCAACTATGAGTTTCCTAAAAAAGTCAAAAAGAAACTTAAATAATTCCTAGATACATTGGTGGGACAGTCACAGGGTGAACATTCCTATTCCAAAAGGGTGGAATGAGAAAATAGCAAAGGTTGGCCCACGACAAGACCAAGACCCAACAGGGCAAACCTGAGAGCCTAGATCTCCACAATCAGCATCTGTGGCAGGACATGGGCTCCTAAGGGTTTGAGCAACCCCTCCACTATTGGTGTACTGGTATCAGGGCACAGAGCCTCTCTCGGGCAGATTCTGCATGCTGCCTGCAGCTTCCCTTGGCGGGTGTCTCATGTCGCCAGCAATTCCACGTTCCTGGAGTTTCCACAGCAGTAGCAGCTTCACTGTCACAGTTTCACACATTGTCCTCTCTGGTGCTGCTTGCGGGAACTCTGACCCTGCCACCCTTTGCCTGCCCTCTGAGGCCTTTCTCTGAAATCTCTTTGGAAGGTTCTATGGCCCTGTAACTCTGGCGTTCTGCTCCACGTGGACAATGCCTAGGTCTGCTACCTGTGCAAACTGCTTGAGGCACAGTTAGAGCAGACTCTAGGTGCCTTCCTTCATGGCTGAGCACAGGAAAATGAATCCAGAGTCAGAGCTGGGTGCACAGGGCACCCCAGGCTTGTTTCTGAAAGGGTTCTCCCATGCAAGGTCTTTGAAATGAACTTGGATTTCTACGCCTCTGAGCCTGTGATGCTGCAAAGTGATGCAGATATTTAATATGCAAACATTGTTGAGATAAAACAAAAGGTTTCCAAGTGCACCTTTAATGAACAAAGGCCAAAAACAAGATTTGCTACCTTTTAAGCTGTACTTACCAATCAACTCCAAGGCCATGCCAGAGTAGTACAGAATCTGAGAAGAGATGACATCCGCAGAAACGCTCTATGTGCATGAGCACTAACCTAGGAGCACGTTGAGGATGTGTTTTCCAAGGCTTCTCATCCATGTCTTCGGATTCTGTAGATCAGGGTAGAGTCAAAAATCTATATTTTTAACAAATATTCCAAGTGCTTGTAATGCAGGGGGCTCCCAGAGCCATGTCTTGGGCATTGTGTTCTGGGGTAATTATCTTTAGCAGGCAGCACAAAGCAGCACAATAATCTCTGGCCTGGGTGTCAAGAGTCACAGCATTTCTGAAGATGTTTATTTGCACTAAGAATGCTAATGCTATCCTGCCCCGCTCAGTTTTGGTTAGGTTAACATGACCTAATAAATTATGATTACAATATTTATAGATCACTGTTCATGTTACCCAGTCCCAAGAGTGAAGCTTGCTGATTTCGTGGGAAAGTGCTCTGAATATTAAAAGTGCTGCTTAGCTGCGATTGTTAACAGGTAGCCCTTGGATAGTGAAATTAAATGTTCGCAGGAAGGAAAAAGAAAAAATCCTCTGTTTTGATGTGAGTCTAGCTTCCTTTCTCAAGCCCCCATTCCTTCTCGGTGGCCCGGGGTTAACAAAATCATGACATTTCCAGGTATTCTTCTCCTTTTAGTTTAAGCGTAGCTTCCTTTGGGTAAAGATGTGGTCGAATGCAACTATTATTGTTTCCATCACTGTCCACAGTGCCTCCCTTCCTCCCTGTCTTTAGGTCCTCACCTCCTGTTCTCCCTTGCCCTTCCACGGGTGCCTCACGTCCTGCCCACTGTGGCTACAGGTAGAGAAGAGGATGTGAACATTCCTGATTGTCCTCTTTTGAGGAGGGAAGCCAGATATCCGGTTTGTGAAACTACTCTGAGTGTTATCACAATGCTGGGTACACACAATTATACAGCTGTCAAAACTCATCGAATGTGCAGCACCCAGGGTGAATCCAGTCACTCCGAGTGTTGATGTAGGCTCATCAACCATAACAAACTTGGGAGCCAATGCGTGTGTGGAGACAGGGGAATGTGGGGAATTTCCATACTTTTGTTGTTTTGTTTGTATGTTTGTTTGGGAGGAGATTTTTTTTTTTTTTGCTGCAAACCTAAAACCACTCTTAAAAAATTTATTATTAAAAAAAGAAAACTATTCAGAGTTTAAGTTAGAATGTCTGAAAAACAGGAGTCGGTTAATATTGGATGCACCTGTTGATTATTACATTCTGACTTCCCCAATGTCACACGATTAGGATGGCTAAAATCTTGAAACTGTCAAATAGCTCATTCTAAACCTCAAGCAATTGAGGACCAATCCTGTAAACACATTTAAGAATCAGCCTCAGGGCCGGGATTGTAGCTCAGTGGTAGAGCTCTTGCCTTGCATGTGTGAGGCACTGGGTTCGATCCTCAACACCACATAAAAATGAATAAATAAATAAAATAAATATATAAAAAAAAGAATCAGTCTCGCCTTCAAATTTGCATATGGTCTAGTTATTTTTGTTAAGTTTTTATTGTTGCAATTTATGTTTGTGCTTTTGTCTTTTATCATGCACAAGTAGTACATAAAAAAGAGCAGTTTGCAAAGAAATGGCATAATATGTGATTACTAATGAGAGTCAAAACAATTCACAGGACCAAAACACCAAGGTTTACTGTAGTACATTCAAATAATTTCTTGCTATATTTCTAAGAGATTTATTACTTCAAGATGGATTGTGAGTTCTGAGCATAAAATGTCTGATAAAGCAAATGAAAATCATGATTTTCCCAATGACTTCCAATGCCTATGTTGATGATTCATGTGATTTTGGTATTGCAAAATGACATAATCCATTTTATTGATGTGACTTGACCTCCTTCTTCTATTTAGCCCCAAATCAGCACAGCCTCCTGCTAGACCATGGTGTTACAGACACTTCTGTCCTCTAACTTCTTGTCCTTCCCTTGAACAACCTCTATGTTGTATTGTCTTACATTCTTCCAAACACCCAGAACTGGATCCTTCTAGTTCCAAATCACTGCTAGAGACTCCAGTTATTTAACCCCTTGGTGTGCTTTCTGCTCATAGTAAATATTCTGCCAGCTGTCTTAGATTATGCATCCAGCTATTTAAACTGTAAAAATTATAGGACGAGTCTGTACTGGTGACACTAATCTGTGAAATTCCTTCTGGGATTTTGCGGCCCTGTCTTACTGACTTCACCTGATCCTTCCTACAACACTGCTCCTACTTTACAAGTCATGGAATAGCGAGAGATAACTGTCAGATGCCAATTATCTTACCTGCCTCAACTATATTTTCAGTGCCAGGCCAAGAGGGCATATTCATAGACCCTATGGATCCAGCATATGTTGGACTTGATCGCCATTCTATATATCACCTAGTCTCAAAAAGGAAGACTATGATGACACAGTTTATATCCTGGTATATACTTGAGCTCAGATTTCAATGCGATAGTTCTTTAAAATTTTATGTATTTTCCATTCTCCAAGTGTATTTCTGTCCTAGGAGATAGTTTTAATTTCCTCTGGAGAAAACAAGAAATATTTATCAAATATATTTGCAGTAGTTTTTCTACATCTTTTTTTTGGTGGGACATTTCTCTGCTCACCCCATCTTCTTTCAATCATTGGCCTGCATGCTTGTGAACTGACTTAGATCTGCAAACTCAGTAAAGCACAGTAATATTCTATTGGGTAGTTGATGAGATTTGTGACTTTGATGGTCACCCTGGCCAGGAATCAGTGCTGAAAACTACCCAGAAAGATAATACCAAGTGGACCTGGGGTGGCTCATACTAAAGTCCGACAAATCAGCAAATCTATAGCCATGAGAATTCTTTACTTTGGGGACTCCCCTCTCCAATTTTTTTCTCCATTACATTTATTTTTTTCTGGGTCTTTTATGGGAGAATCTGCAGATGAAGCCTGTGTCTAGCCCTGTCTAGTCCTGTGCACGGATCCAACTCGTTGCACATGATGCTCTGAAGTGCTGAGTCAGCTCCTGGCTGCTCTCACTTCTGTCCCAGCCTTGACCTTCAACACGCTGGCTTCATTCATTTCTAGTTTATCAGTTTTGGAGGTCCACTCTCCTTATGGGCCATAATCTTCTACACCTGTGTGAATTCTTCTGCCCATGATTTGTATACTGGATCATTCCAAACATGTATTCCTGCGACCTCTTCTTATCAGGCACTATAACTTGTTCCAGGGAAAGTATAAACATAAAAGAAACTCACATACGTGCCCTCAAGTCTGTGTGAATCATTAAGATTTTTTGTTTTCACTTTAAACAGGCTTCACAGATGTACAATGAACTTCTTGCTTCGGAACAACTATCTCTACAAATAATCTTTGGGCTTTGTAATCATGTGGTAGATTCCAGTGCTTTCTAACTGACCTGTTGCTCTTGCCTAACAATACACATCATGGACAAGTTCTCAGCCTATTCAAAGACTACCTCACTTCTTTCTTGCTAACCTAACCTTTTGATTTGAATAATGGACAGAAATACCTTTAAATTTGTATCAAAAATGCCTATAGCCCAGTTCTGAGTAACTGAGAAAGAAGAGAGAATTTTCTGGGGATGAAGGATGCAAAGACTTTAATAAAAAACAATACCATAAGAAAATGTTCTCTTCACTGCTTCTTCTTTCCAGCTGTGGTTTTTGTCCTGTGAAGATATGGCAACTGGACCCTATGGGAGAAGCCAGACAAAGACACAGGAGCTGACCCAGCACTAGGGTATGGCTGAGTAGCTGCACAAGCTAATTGCCTACCTCTGCACTTCTTGGAAGGGGAAGTACTTAAGTGTCTTAAGACACTGTTAGTCAGCCAATATGTTGTTTTTGTCCTGATGCATTTCCAACTAATATATCCTCATCAGTCTTTTTAATTTTCTTCTCCCCACACCACCTTTGTGTAAGGGTGTGAGTCAGCTTTTCATTGAACTGTGACCAAAATATCTGACAAGAACAACTTAGTGGAGGAAAGATTTATTTTGGCCCATAGTTTCAGAGGTCTCAGTTGGGAGACCAACTCCACTGCAGAAGCATCATGGTGGAAGGGCATGGAAGAGGAAAGATGTGCAGCTCATGGCAGCCAGGAAACCAAGAGAGAGAGAGGAAGAGTTGGGGACAAACGTAGTCCCCCAAGGCCGCACCCCCAATGACTTCCTTCTTCTAGCCTTGCCCCATCTGCCTACAGTTTTCACCATCTCTCAGTAAGTCCATTCAAATTATTAATCCACCAAATGGATCAATCCACTGGTGAGGCCAGAGCCCTCCTGGTCCAATCACTGCCTAAAAACCACACTTCTGAACCTTACTGCATTGGGAACTATGCTTCCGACACATGATCTTGTCGGGAGGATAATCAGAGTCTGAATTATCACAATAAGTGAGTTTCTCAAAACCAAGAAACCAATAAATAAATGTCTTAAATACACATTCACAATTATATTTTTAGTTTAGCACTTGTATTGTGTGGCTGCACCTACCCGTGCACCCCTTCCTCAGGTCTGGAAGTTAATCACCCCTGCTTTGCCAAAATGAACTTGAGCATGGAAGCCTTTCCTTCCCACCCGCAGGAGAACCATTGTCACAGCTCTCCATATTTGACCTATGTAAATTCTCTCACTGAGTTCCTTTTTTCTCAGTCCTCAAATTTGTCTAAGATTATTTTATTCTGAAAATAAATTAATCAGCATGACCCTACCGACCATCTTTCAAATCTCTTTAAAAGTACTTTGTTTCCTTTCTTGTTCTCTCAGAATCTCTTTCAATCTGGTGCCTGTTCCCACCACTAACCGACCTTGAACTTTCTAATTTAGTTTCCATTGCTGAATGTGATGGCTTCTACTTGTCGTCCTTCTCCCTGAGCTCTGACCTAGTGAGTACCACCTCCACAGATGGTTTTCTCCCTGAGCTTCCATGAACATGGTACACAGGTTCCACTCCTCTGTGGATCTTCTCCTGCGCTTCACCTACGTCCTTTTTCTCTCTGAACATTTGGCCATTATACCTTCAAGCCTTCTGCCTTCTGTCGATGGCTTTTCCTCTGAGTTCATTCATTCATTCTCTCTGCTAGGATGTCATTTGATGAAAACAGAACCAGACAGGAAGTCAGGACAGACTCCTGAACCCCAGACTCCAGGCTGGTTTCTCAGCTTCTCAGGAGCTCCATTCTTTTATGTATCCATGACGAGCAGCTATCTTTTAGGTGAGAGTTAGCTCTGAACTATTAGCACTGAAGTCTGCAACTGTGATCTTTCCTACTGGGGTTTTTTGCTTAAATGTTTCACTATAAATAAAATCGAGTGCTCCTCTTCAATCTCCCAATGCTTCTCTCTCCAGGGGCTCCATTGTGGTTTTCCACTCCAAGTTCTCCTTCTGGGACCACATTGACTCTCTTGTCTTAATTCTTATTGAAAAATATTTGTACCATGCTACTCTCCTCCTCCAAAAATTTGTTTAGCTTCATATTGTTTTTCCAACATGGGAATTAACTTATTTTCTCACTCCCAGCAACTCTTTCACCTGGCTCTGGTATATTCATCAAGTCTATTCTCTATGACTCCCTTTCAAATCTCTGCACTTCTATAGTCAATCCCTTAAATAATCTGTTCCTCCTCTCAAGTTTGTTCCTCATCTTTTACTGTGCCTGTGTTGCTCTGTCTGAAATTCTTTCCAATTCCCCTAATATCTAAATACTGCCTATCTAAAAACCCCTCCTCCACGAAGCCTTCTCAAACTGATGGTGGATAGTTTCACTCTTTCCTGAAAGCCTGTCTAATGGACGTTCAGCATTTCACAGAACATTATAGTTGATAAGAAGTTAAAAGTAACATTTTAGAATTCTTCTACATCTTCTCCTATATGACTTGCTAGCCATTTTATATGGGGGGTGAGTAAACATTTCCAATGGCCTAAAGACACCTTGGGAGAAATTGCAGCCTTTTGTTTCTGTCATTTGTCAAACAGCTGCTGAGTGGGTCACATGTATTAGCAACAATCGTCTCTGAAAATAGATCTTGTCATTTATGATTGGAAACAGGGCAGCTTGGGAAGATCTGGTAATCAACCCAAATATAATGTGAAGTGTGAGGGCCCAGACCTAAGCCCAGAGTGGATGTGGAGAGCGCAAGCTTAGCTTTTGCTGATAGTAAAGAACCTCAACAAACATTCACTGACACATAAACGGTTGCCAGCTCTGTGACCCCAGAAGGAACAGGGGAGGTAGATCATTCAACTTGGATATTTGAACAACTTTTTTGTTTCACATCAAGCTTACACCTAGTATCACAATGAAAAGAGCAGCAGAGAGCTCCTCAAATATTGTGAGATAATTCAACATTTTCAATATTTCATGGACACACTCTGTGTCAGCCTGAGTTACAAGACAATACTGTAGTGCTTTGGTCTCATCAGGCACTCAGTAAACTCATCCTATCACACTAGACCATTGATCCTATACTGTGAACACAAAATGGGAAAAAATAAAAGTCCAGACCTTAAATGTTTAAATATGCAAATAAGACATACTTTCATTTGTGGGTAAAAAAATCACAAAAATTCTGATAAAACTGGAGTTAAAACATTTAGAATAAATTTTAATTATATGATTTAAAAATACATGTGCATGTTTACATGTATAAGCACATGTTAATCAAGACCTGACATGTTACATTTGTTTAGGTTTTTTTTTTATTTTTTCTTCCCTGCACATTTATTTCTTTTTCTTCCTTAACTTAGTATCTGTCTAGCTCAGATTTTCTTACATCAGGATCTGGGAGCCTACATTTCAGATATGTCACCCACGAATATACTGGGTTTTGAAAAAAATAATTAATTTTGACAGAAAGACAAAACATCTTTTGTATTTGCCAGTAATGAGAACAAAACAAAAGGGAAAAGTCAATGTAGGATTGTTCAGCATATATCGACCTCAGGAAGTTCAAAAAGGAGAAACACTGTGAAACCAACCCACTCACTGCTTCTGCTGGCAGGCGGGTTCTGCAAAAGTTCCAGACCTCTGCAGCCCAGAAGTGCCACAGCACAGCACAGCACACCCCAGCAGCTCACCCTCAATTTCTTCTTCTTTCAAGGTTCTTGTCTTTGAAATTCAAGAATGAAATCCACAGGCCAGAATGAGTCAGTGTAAGAATAGAATTTGTTGAACCACAAGAATACAAGACTCCCAGCTCAAAACAGGACGTGATAGTAACTTCCTCAGAATGTACTGAGCTACTGGTTTATATACTGTGCTTGGTCCAAACTTATGCTAATTAGGATTTGGAAACGTACTAATGCTATTGGTCCAATTTTATGCTAATTAGGTTTGGAAATGTAGTAACAGCTATTGGTCAATTCTTGAGTCCTGACTTCCAATCAGCTCTGCCCCATTTGCATTTTCTCCTCACAGGTCAGGAAGTGAGAGGTTTTGGTCGTGAGCGGGGCCGCAGTTCTGCATGGAGTGGGCTTCTGCAGCAGGCCCTCCTACTGTGCCCAGGCCTGGCTGCTGCAGGGTGACAGGTTGGTACGGTGGCACCCCATGGCATTGCCTTGCCTTGCCTGTGTGGTGGGCGCTACCTGGCCACAGGCCTTGCTGCTGGAGCTCCAGCCCATGGGGCCTGCCACTCCACAGTTCAGCTGCCACTTCTCAATAAGGGCTAGTAGGCAGGCCGTGTGGCTTGGCAGCCAGGAGCCACATCAAAGGTACAGCATCCATAGCAGAAAATGAGCAACACTGGGGACATGAAATTAGGGGACAGTCTACATAATTGATGGTACTCTGTTGGAATAAATGGAATTGAATTTCAGACTGACAGTCTTAGAAACTTAACTTTCCTGAGAAACAAATTACAATACAAAAAGCCTATTTCAGTAAACGTACATTGAACACCTAGTCTGTGTCAAAGACTTTATTAAATGGTGTTGATGGAGTAAAGTAGCAAGACTGGACCTTGCTTTCAAGGATTCCACAGTCTAAATGAGAAATAAAACCGTAAGTCACCATGCTCACATACTTTGAAGACACTATAACAAAGGTGATAATAAAACCAAGGGTGAGGAGCTTCCAAATGCAGCCAGGGTCTGTACTGCGCACTGACTCATGAGTAAAGACGCTAACAGGACCTTATATTAGAAACTATTATGTTAGAAACTATTCTGCAATGTATATATCTGAATATACATTGCAGAATAGTTTCTAATAAAGTTATTGTCACCCCAGCACCAAGCTCCATGTTTTATGCCCAAAAGTGTTTAGCATAGTTTTCTAAAGAAGTGAGAAATCCTCTTTTTAGAGCCACAGGGAAGTACAATGTCTTAACACTACTGAGACATGCATGTACAACAGAGTAGCAAAGGTAAGCAATTTTGATAATATATTTGTAGAGCCTATTATGGCTTTCAAAGTAGTTTAGCATAATTACCACAAAAATGGTGTATGCATAATTAGCAAGAGAATGACAAAACTGTTTTGCGATTCTTAGCAATTATAATGTGGCACAGAAGTGAAAGTGATTATCAGAAGATTGAATTGAAATACCAAGTGTATCACCAATAAGATCCAAAAACAGGAGGATAGCACTCCACTTTTATGACACTCAACAGTCTTCTCATTAAAAATGTACAATAAAATAGGTGCGGTGGCACATGCCTATAATCCCAGTGGCTGGGGAGGCTCAGGCAAGAGGATGATGAGTTCAAAGCCAGCCTCAGCAAAAGCTAGGCGCTAAGCAACTCAATGAGACCCTGTCTCTAAATAAAATACAAAATAGGGCTGAGGATGTGACTCAGTGACTGGATGCCCCTGGGTTCAATTCCTGGTACCAAAAAAAAAAAAAGTAGAATACCTTCATGACAGAGTGATTTTGAGAAGAGAGAGAGATGGATGGGGAAGACTGGGAGAGAGAACATACTTTTTCAAATCTTTGCAGAATTAAAAATGTTATTGCTTTTCACATAGTATTTTTAGAAACAAATTACTTTGTAAGCTATAATAATCACAAGTTTTCTTCATTTAGTAAAATATCATACTCTAGTAGGTATTTTTGCCAAGTATTTGAAATACAACTTGTTTAAAATTGAAGATGTGAGATCAGTGTCTAGCTGAGTGGACCATAATTACTTATAAACAGAAATTAAAACACTCTGGACTCATTTTTCCAGTACGGTATAATTATTGATACTGTCCAACTTCAAGCTGAGCAGGGGGCGCTGCCCATATCCCATCTGTGAAGTTTATGTAGAATGTGGAGAAATGGCCAAGACACAGAACAACACTGTGCTGGCAACATAGATTTATTCTGAAGACTAGACTTAAGATGTGAGAGCAGATGTCCTGATACTGACCAATCTCTAACTATGAAGTGTAAATTTTAAAAAAAGAAAAGAAATACTGAATTCTACTGTCAAATTTATGAACAGAACACAGGATGCATAATCATGGCATCCATCAACCTGAAGCCCACATGCAGCAGATGCTGGTTTAGAACGCTCTGCATCCCAGACGCACTTTCAGAGCATAGTGAGACTCACATTAGGAGGCACGCAATGTTTACGCACACTCTGTGGGGCTGGATGGACGCTGGTGTGATGTTATCCAAAGCCATAGGGACTGTTGTCAAGACTAGATGATGTTAGAACTGTATGCTGTGAAAACACAGTCATCATGACTCTGAGGATAGACCCTCTGTTGCTGTAATTCATCTCAAAATAGAAAGGATGGGCTGAAATTGTTTCCTGAATAAATCTTATCATAAAATAATTTCCTCAGCTGGGCAAACAAGTTGTACTTGATGAAAGTGGTAAAAGTCATAGTAAAATTAAAACAACAAAAGCATGAAAGACACTTAAATTACTAAAATTAGAAACTTTATTCTCATCCTACATATTATCTAAAAATACTTTCTCTCCAATCTCTCAGTTTCAAATAGTGGAGATAGAAAAAATTATATAAGCCTTATGAATCTGAAGGTCAAGTTTAACCATATGCATTCATACAAAGAAAAAGATTAGTAATGCCTTGCGACAGTACTAAGAGGAAAGAGTTTTAAGTTTCATTGTGCAACTATGTGATAGGAAGTCCTGGGTGTTTTTAAAACATTACATTTTTCAATCTTCACATCTACCTTTTAAAATACACTTAATTTCCAATAATACAGATAAAGAAAGAAACTCAAAGAGGTCATGTAGTGTGTCTAATGCTATACAACTGGAAAGGACAGAGCCAAAATTTGAAACCTGGACCCGTTTTGTTTTTGTTTTTTTTCTCACTGAACAACAAATGCTATCAGACTTACGAAGGATCTGAGCCCTTAGAGACAGGGGACACAAGTAGAAGACATCTAGGAGGGGTGAGCCTGGGCAAGCACAGGAAGCCCTCTCTGAGTTCACAGTTGGGGATCTAGGATTAGCAATTAGAGATCAGCCTAAGAACCTCAGTCCTGACCATGGAAACAGATTCAAGCAACAGGCACACGGATGAGCTCCTTGGTAGCAAAACTGGTGGGCAGGAGATACGATGATAAAATACTTTGCAGATCTTGTTGTTGAGTCAACAAAAAGAACAGAAGAGAGAATGTGTCTGGCACTTCCCCCTTCTAGCCCTCCCTCTGCTGTGCGTTTATTGTTCTGCTTTTGTTCTCGGAAGGTGTCTGTATGGCTCTGGAAGCTCACTTCATGGCCCTTACCTTGGGATGAATATTCACCTAAACAATGAAGAGTTTTGACTAAAAGCTCTCCAAGACTGCTTCCAGATGTGCATTTAAATGATGTCTTTTTTAGACAATGTCTAATAAACAATTCCAGAACAATGATTGGTAATTAATTCTTAAATAAATGGGCCCCTGTGTCCCACATTCATTATAACCTAATCATAAACATAGGATACTGAACCAAGTTTCAGAGTGCTGGAATCATTTTACCTTTCAATGAGCAAAATTAATGAGAGAAGAAGAAAGGTAAATTATAGGATATGTTAAATTTCATATTTGATATGAGCACATGAGCAATTAAAACAGCACTCATTTCAGAATAGGCATTTTTCTTTTTGCAGATTCAGTGGGTTTTCTGGGAAAATCTGCTCCTATCAGCAGTGAGTGCTAAAAAATAAAAAGACATTGTATGATTGACAGCACAGAGAAAAAGCTAATGAATTATTCACCAAAACACTGAGATCCACATCTATTGTAAAACAATTTACAATTTAAAAAATTATAAGAGTCAAAGGCTTCTTCCCAAAGTATAAATCCATCTCTGTAGTTAAGTAAAACTCAAAGAAAAACTGAAATAAAATGAAAAAAAATTATGATAATTCTATGAATTTTACCCTCTGAGAACAGAGCTCACACCTCCAGGACTTGGGTAGGATTTTTTCTGAAGCTAATGCCGTAGGTGTTTCTTAAGTGGCCTCAAAGAGAGATAGATGCGAATGCTCTTTGAGCTTGATTTCCAGAGATTTTTAGGGAAAAGTAATAGGTAAAAATGAAAAGAAAAAAGAACTTTGGTTATACAATAATCATATCAAAAAATAGCAATAAAATATAGCAACTGAAATGCAAGAACTAAGCCAGTGAGAACATGTAGTATTGTCTTTTTTGATAGCGCTGAAGCAATGGTGAGTCACTCAGTCACTCAATTTGGCCAGCAGAGCCTTTAGGCTTTGTTAAAATGACTTCTCAGATCCATTAGGTACTTGGATACTTCTACCACTGGTTCAGAGGAGCACTGGAGAGCAGAACACATTTGCACAGATTCAAATCCATTTCCATTGCTAAAATGCCCACCCAAAGGTCATTTCCTACAAATGGTTCCCTGCACACTCAATTCTGACAGGGGAGCACTTTCCTATGGTCATCATCAATAACAGTCATCTAAATTCTCGAAGGCTAAGGAGACTTACTAGCTATTCCTCAAACATACAGCAAATATACAGGTCCAGGTTTTGGAATGAAAATCCAAAGAGGAAGGTAAAAAGTGTTCAGATCTCTGCATAAGTGTTGGTGTTTTAATTGATGTGTGTGTTTCAGTGAGAATTTTGATTTGGCCTTTTCTGTCTTACAAGCTTGCATAATATTCCTTTAATTACATAAGAGAAGGAAGTTAAAGGAGACACCTCCTTTGCCTATAATTAACCTACAGCCTGATGAACTCATTAGTCTTTGGCACAGAGGTACAGAGAAGAGTACAAGACATAATTGAACCTACCTTTCTCTCCCAGACAAATGGCAAGGAGGAAAACCTAGCAGCACCCCACTACAGAGCCTGTTTCGGTTTATGAACATTGGCTTCCCTCTGTACCCCGTGTTACTCTTGCTGCAGCTTTCGACCTTTCTGTGATCCTACAAGGAAGGACCATTTTTCAGTTTAAAGGATGCAATTCTGTTTCAGCCTTTCTGACACCATGGAAACCCACCCACGTCATATCAGCCAATACAGTTCTCCGCTGCCATGTTCCTTCCTCAAGAAATGAGAATGTTAGCTTGAAGCTGTTGATAAGAGATTGTTTCTAATTTGCCAATTAAAAGTTGATCTCAACTCACAGGGGAACGCTCGTCATGGTAGCAGTATACTGGGTGATGGAGTGCCCTCCACATCGTATGCCTCAGTGTGGACACATTGGGTACTCAGGGCTCATCAAAGAGTTAAGAGACTCAGGAAGACAGGAGTGTCCCACAATTACCTGATGCAGCTGGGAGGTAAACCCAGGCACTCAGATTTGAGTTCTAGAATCATTCTCCATAGGCTGCGGCTGACAGCTTCAGCCTGATACCAGCATTCCAGGCCCAAAGTGCTCCTTATCTTCCTGCTGTATCTCTAGTTTGCCTTCTAAAGCAAATTGGACAATTGAGTTCGTTTATTCTTCTTCACTTTTGAGGGAGAAGAAGCAATCAGGAGTGTTTTGTAACATTATGAGGATTGTAATCATTTTTTAATTTTTATACGTATCTCAAAACCAGGAAATTAACTGAAAAATAATTCAAAAATATATCATCGTTAGAACATTCTTAAACACAACTGGGTGAGTTTTCTTTCTGTGGACTTACTAATATTGTCAGCAGGATAGTTACTTTATAACTTGGAAATGATACAATTTAAACTACTTGAAACACGTTTGCATTTTTAGTAGAATGCTTGATATCAGGTCTTTCATCTAGATTCACTTCAGATTAAATATCAAGAATTCATTTCAGTCATCATGAATGTAAGAGTTCACATCTGATTTCTACTGAAGTTTACATATCTTCCCTGGTTTGTGTTTTTGGCCTAAGCTATTTCAAATCTAAAGAGAGGAAAAAATTATACAAGTGGCCAATGTAAGCTCCATTTTTCATGTCACTTCCAACTGCTTTATTGAAACTGGACAAAGAAAACAAGTAGATAAAGTAAAAATAGCTACCAAACATGATTCTCGAGAAATAAAATTATTTACACAAGACCTATAGTGAAGAACAAAGCAGAGCAGCCCTAACCAGAAACCATTTTGGTGAAAATAGGAATCACAGTCCAGCCACAGTCAGAGCTGATGGGGCCAGTCTGGAAGGGGGACCAGACCCAGACTGGGGACTTTGTTGCTTAATGTTTTTAGAGATTATTTTTGTTGGGGTGAAAAACAAACAGGAAACAAAAGCATTCCAAGGTTAAATCCAGGGGCCCAAAAAGCAAACACACCCCATTCACACACTTCTGACTAGGTGAGATAAGTCATATTTTAGGCTAAGCAGCATTTGCATGCTCATGGTGACTACTGTCCAGCCCTTCTCCCTAAGGACTTCATGTGCAGATCATGGAAGAGTCTCATAAGCCCTTGCCCCAAATACTTTCTCCCAATTATGTCACAAAAACCCATAGGAAATTAAATAAACTTCCTAAAGACATTTACAAAAATCGGATTTACTATTCCTTTAGAACATGAGCTAAAAACTGTTGTTGTCTTGCATGTAAGCAGATATTAGAGGATACCTAGATAGTCAAATTATTATTATAGAACATTTATATCAATGGGTAATGATCTTTGACTAATCTAATTATGTCCTTATAGTCTATAACTTCATAAATGCTTATTGTGATATGCTATATTATAGGAGGAGCCACTCAAAAACTGTCATTGAAGAACCAGAGAAAATAGTAAAGATGTCGGCATTACTTAAAGAACTAAAGGAAGCAATAAAGATGAGCACCCTCTCCACTCTTAGTACTTTCATGATGCTCATGGAATACATTCACTTGGGCCAGCCAAAGAGTGGTCCTTCGGTATCTTAAACTGAGCAAAAAGTAAAGTAAGGAAGAACTCTAACTGATATAGCCCACAGAAAACACTCTTCCTTAGAAGGGAATCTAACTGATCTGAAACAATACACAGGCAGATGCTATACTTTTGGTGGTGTCATGTGTTAAAGTGTGGTTCAGGGATGGCACCAAAGTGTCATGTGTTTAAGTGTGGTTCAGGGATGGCACCAGCGGCAAGAGATGTAGATTTTCAGAAGGTGGACCTTGTAGGTGTCCTTAGGATATTGGGGGGCGGGGTGACTTTGAAGGGAATTGTGAGGCTCTGGCCTCTTCCCTGCTTGCTCTTTGCTTATTGGCTTGTGGTATAAATGGTTTTGCTCCACTACACACCCTTGCCATGATGAGCCACCTGTGCCAGAGGCCAAAAGCAATGGTCCATCTTGTCTTGAGCTGGAATCTCCAAAACCATGAGCAAAACTAAGCTTTTTTAAAGTTAATTATCTCAGGTACTTTGTTATAGCAACAGGAAGCTGACTAATACAGCAGGTCTGCTTGCAAGAATACTGTTTAATTTTGTCATCTGATTTTACTAGGGTCAGAAATGTGAACCAACTTGCTAAAAATGGCAGAATGGAGGAGGTTGCTCTCCTAGCTGCTCCATGATGTGAAAGCAAGATGGCAGACAGGCAGCTTCTCAGCAAGTGAGGAAGTGGAAACCTTCAGGGACACTATAAGTACACAGGGTAGAAACTCTACTGCCTCAGATAGGTAGACACATGAACAACATGAAAAAGCTAAGGGACTCACCTCATTGGCAAAGGCAGATAAAAGGATAGGAAAAACATATCATTCACAAGGATTTCATATCTTCCTATCAAAGTGAATCAGAAGGGACAAAGAAGAACACTTCATACTGCTTAAGGGAATCATATATCGATAAGACATAACAATTGTAAATACTTATACCCCAAACAAACCCTTCTTAATTTCAAGAAGCAAATAGACCACAACACAATAATACTGGATGACTTTAACACAGCTCTCTCACCATTGGATGGATCCTCCAAACAAAAACCAAATAAAGAACATATAGAACTAAAAAATATAGTTAATAATTTTGACTTTACAGATATACAGAGAATATGTCATCCATGAATTAATGAATACACTTTCTTCTTAGCAGCACATGGATTCTTCCCTAAAATAGACCATATGTTGAGCCACAAAGCAATTCTTAGCAAATACAAAAACTACAGATAATATCTTGCATCCTATAATATCATAATGGTATGAAATTAGAAATCAAAAACTACAAAACAGAAGCTACTCTAACACCTGAAGATGAAATAATATGCTATTGAATGACAAATGAATAGCAGAAGAAATCAGGGATAAAATTAAAAAATACTTAGAGGTAAATAAGAATAGCAATACAACATATCAAAATATCTAGGACACTATGAAGGCAGTGCTAAGAGGAAAGTTCTCTGCATTGAGCTCATTCATTACAAAAATAGAAACAACAAATAAATCAATTAACATTACATCCCAAAGCCCTAGAAAAAGAAGAACAAATAAACACCAAAAGCAGTAGAAGACAGGAAATAATTAAAATCAGAGCTGAAATCAATGAAATTGAAACAAAAGAAACAATCCAAAAACTCAACAAGAGTTGAAAGGTTGGATAAACCCTTAGCCAAGCTAACAGAGAGAGAGAAAACACAAATTACTAAAATTCACAATAAAAGAGGAAATATCACAACAGACACTATAGCAATAAATATAATAATCAGAACCTATTTTGAAAATGTATACACTAATAAAATAGAAAATATTGAAGACATTGACAAATTTCTAGAGACATAGATCTACCCAAAATGAATCAGGAGAACATAAACAATTTAAACAGATGATTTCCAGCAATAGAATTGAAGATGCCATCAAAAGCTCACCAAGAAAGAAAAGCCCAGGACTGGATGGATTCTCAGCTGAGTTCTATCAGATCTTCAAAGAAGAATTAACAAATTATATCTTCAAATTATTCTATGAATATTAAAACAGGGAACTTTTCCAAACTCACTCTTTGAAGCTAGTATCACCCTGATACCAAAACCAGACAAAGATACATCAAGGAAAGAATATTTCAGACCAATATCCCTGATGAACATAGATGCCAAAATTCTTAATAAAATACTGTGAATAACATAAAAAGTATATTAAAAGGATAGCGCACCACGATAAAGCGGGGTGCATCCCAGGTATGCAAGGTTGGTTCAAAATACAGAAATCAATAAACATAAGAACGGTGTGAAACCAGATAAAACGGAAACAGGGAGGAAGGAGCGGGGCTCCCCTCAGTTACCAATATGCTCTCCTTCTTGTTAGGAACTTTGCAGGGAAGAGAGAAGAGAGAAGGAGCAGGGCCAGAGGGGGCAGCAACAGTGGAGGAAAGCTCACTGCTTGTTTGTTTTCATTTGTGTTTTAAGTGGAAGGCATGTCAGCAGTTTTGTTGTCAGTGGAGAGGAAGATACAGAGGTTCCGAGAGACCAAGCACAGCTATTCTCCGGGGGAAGATTGGTAGATGAAGTCAAAGCTGGCTGCAGTCTCCTCCTCCAGCCGGTGAGTGAGGCGTGAAGAATGGGACAGTTTATACCTCCGTGTTAATGATTAGACATGGCAATAATGTGGGAAGGTGTTCGTTTGCGCAGCGGTACAGCTGGCACTCAAGGCGACTTCCTTGGAAGTCTCTGTTGCTGCACATCTCCCCGTAGCCGCGGAGCTCTCAGAAGCTCTGGGAGAATTCGCCACCTGCCATAATCAGATTATCAAGAGCAACGACGCTGTGGGGCCCTGGCCCTCAAGACAGGATCCCTAAATGATTTTCAATTTGCTGTCTTCCTGATTGAGAGAAAAGAGAACATTTTCTATAACTCCTGAGTTTAATTCTTGAGAAATTCAAGGTCCTATATCTCATGAAAAGGAAAACAGAATTATGTAGTTTTTTACAGTTGGAGTTGAGTAATCTAAAAACATCAAGTGAAGCAATGTTACAAAAAAAAATGTGCTTAATGTTTTATGCAATATAAATTGCTACCTGGACGTTTCCAACAGAGCATGCATTCATCCTCTCAGATGTTATTGATTCTATCACTAAAATATTACATGACAATCATCACGCCTTATTCAAAGACCATGCCAATCAGATCCCCTTCCTGTCCTTGATGACTCAGAATGTTCAAAACAGGGTGTTGGTTTCTCTCCTGACAGTGTTCACTTAACCATTTCCCACAATTCCCATGCAGTCAGAGATAGGAATAGTTTCAGTGGTGGTAGGGGGTTCAAATCCTAGCTAAAGGATTTTGCAAAACCAATAAAATAATATAACCATTTGTTTTGCTTTGAAATGAGAGTAAGAATAAAGAAAAGAAATGTTCTCATCATTATGACTTCAGGAATACCTTCTCTATACTTTAGTTTTTTAAGCCAGAGATGTCAAAGAAAGACCTAGCATACAGTGGCAGAAATAGAAAGCCCCATAAATGTAAAGCAGCAAGCAATAGCAGGTCAAAGTTATAAAAACCCAACCACCTGGAGAAAAGTATTTTCCCACAAATATTTAAGGTGATCTAAGATGCCTTTTTTTTTTTTTTTTAAAGATCAAGTGGGAGCCTAAACAGGAATGCTTTTCAGACTTATAAAGGCACAATAATTATCTATGGCCCATGTTTCAAAAAGCCATCATTTCTGACCCCTTTATCCTCCTCCCCAAAGGCTCTTGATTTTTCAAAACACCTCAAGTAATTATAATGAACATGTTTCTAGGGCAAAACTTTGAGAAATTCAGGGAGGTGGAGGGAAAGAGAGGGAGGGGGAGAGAGAAAGAAAGAGAGAGAGAGGCTGTGAGTCTTGAACATATATATAAGCATCCTGTCATATTCTTTCTGAGTCTGCAGCATGCACAACTCCGGGTCCTGGTGGCTGATCTGCCTCTGTCTCCCCACAGCTAGGTTTGCAGTGTCCTAGTATTTACACACATGGATTATGGATAATGCTACCAAGTTAAGTAGCACCAATCATGTTTTGCCATGCCCTTGGCTTTTGGCCTGGCCTTTAGCCATTTTCTCTCCTGTATCTAATTGCCATTGGAGAGGAGAGGGGAGAAGAGGAGAAGGAAAGAGAGAGAGAGAGAAAGGGAGGGAGGGAGGGAGGGAGAGAGAGAGAGAGAATAGGGGAGGGGAGAGGAGAGGAGAAAGGTGATCCATGCTGCTGGCTGGCACTCCTACCACTTGCACATAAGTAAAGAAAAAAAAAAGAGAGGAAGATAGAGGGTTGGCTTCATCCACATTGGAGCACTTCCCACATCCCACCACTAGGGGCACCAAATGGAAGGATGAAGCTGATGGACCACATGGTCAGCATGGTAGTGTGGCCCAGGACTCTTCCAAGGAAGCAGAGGGACTCCCGTGGGGAAAGACGGAGGGTGGGAGGAATGAAGATAGAGTGAATGGTCTTAACTTTGACCATTACAGGATGAAGTAAATGGCCAAATATCACCTAAGGCCCAGATCTGGGTTTTTAAATTACCATCTCCTGTAGAAGGCACCAGGGATGCCTGGAGATGTGGTAGAGAAGGAGCTGGACGACCCTGGAGCACCCTGTGCTGAAAGAAAGTTTTTTAAAAAATGATTGCTTCAAACTGTTAAGGAGGTTAAAATGATCTTAATGTGCAACAGAAAAACAGGATATGATGGAAGTCTAAGCCAACTTGACAAAATCAAAAACAAATCTTCAAAAGCAAAAGAACTCTTAAACATGTTCCAATATTTTAGAACAGCTGAAGAAATAACAGTACATATAATATCAGTTTTAATGAACATACCTGCATGCATTTCAATAAGACAGCTTTCTGTGATGTGAAAACCCTCCCTCATTTGTGTGTGTTCATGTGTGTGTTAATGGTAAAAGCCACATGTCTGAGCCAGATATGGTGGCACACACCTGGGGTCCCAGCTATTCAGGAAGCTGAGTCGAGAGTGTTGCTTGAGCCCAGGAGTTTGAGGTCAACCTGAGCAACGCAGTGACACCTCATGGAGAGTGATATTTTCCATGAGCGTGGTGATGACGAGCTACTTAATAAGTTCCATAGAGGAAACTGGCCTTTTGTTTGGTAAAAAGATCTCCACCTCACATAAGATTTTAAGCAATCCCTCATAGCTTAAGGTTTAAATGTGGGGTAATGTGTTTATAATCTTGGAATGGATAAACATGAATGAAAAATTTGCAAATAAATGCAGAATTGAAGTAGTTCAACAGGAAAAATAAACAAAAGAAAAATGCAATGATGAAAGAAGAATAGAATTTTTGCAATGGATGATGAATTTCTGGATGACTGATATCTATAACATGCACACAGTTCCTTCTTAGGATGCATCACTTATTTAAAAAATATTTACTCAGAATTTACTTTGTATCATGTACCAACAAAGACTGTAGTGATACATCCAGGAACAAGGTAGATATGACCCTTGCCCTCGTGAAATGTAGACTTTAGTGAATTAAAAAAAAATGAATTAGAAAAAAAAAGTCAGTCAACCAATAAATAGAATGATCACAGGCTAAGAATTCTGAAAGGATGAGAGTGAATGAGGAGAAAACTTCACAGGAGGATGGATTAGATAGGTTCTTGGAATCCGTGACACTGGGCTGAAGACAGAATAAAATAAGCCAACCACCTGAAAGATGACCTCAGCACCTGGAACACCATGTGCAAAGTCCCTGAGGCAGTCAAGCTGTGTTTTCTTTTAGAAACTCAAAGAATTCCAAAGTGACTTCAATGAATTAGAAAAATCAATTGAATAATTAAACTGCAGAAAATGAAGAGGAATTTATTTTGTCCCTAGCCCCCATCCTTCCTCCCCTTCTTTGTCCCCCTCTCTCTCTGCTTCTCTCTCTTTGTCACTCTGCTTACCAGCTGTCATGAGCTGAGCAGCTTTGCTGTACCACAGACTTCTACCATGATGTTTGGCCTAATCTCAGGCCCAGAGCAATGGAGTCAGCAAACCATGAATTGAAACCTCTGAAACCATGAGCCAATATAAATCTCTCCTTCTTTAAATTGTTTGTGTCAGGTATTTTGTCACAGTGAGGAAAAGCTGACTAACACAGGGGAGAAATATCCAACACTTTGGACTTTGTTCAAACAAATGCCACAGCAAATAATGGGATATTACACAATTATTTAGAGTGGATGAGGTAGAGGATTAATTCTCTTTGTCTCCATATTCTTAAGTCTTTCCACATAGGTATACATGTATATATTTAATAAATAACATTCAGATAAATTTAATTTGGGGGTACCTGAAATATCAAACTCCTCTGGAAGAAAAGCACTATAGTTTACATTTTCTTCTATGAGAAATAAAATATTAAAATTTCAATATGTTTTATTTTGCTTCTTTTGTGTCAAAATCCTAAAGTCAGCTTTATTGGGTTATAACTTAATGCATTCTCTTCTTACAATTAAGAAATTTTGTACTTGCTGCTAAAACTCTACATGGACATTTGGTCTATAGCAAAGTAGAAAAAAATTTACATTTTCTGCATTAAAAAGGCTTTTAAAATATATCTGCTAAGCCAAGGTAAAATGTTTCTTGGACAGGAAATGGTATAAAAAGGGTTTTTCCCCCCATTAAGTTAATTCAGTATTACATTTTGATAAATATAAAATGAAATAATTGCAAATTTGATGTATCTAATGTGAATTCTTGGTCAAAGGGGGTAAATTTATGAGCATCAATTAGTTTTTTTAAGCACAGATATTACTTCTTTCACTAATCAGAGCATTCAGGTATGTGATATTGAATAGTCCACACTCTAATGCCTTTTATTTCTTTATGATATGGAAAAAGAAAATTGTTTTCGTGCTGCAACAAATGTTACAGACACTGTTAGCATGCCTTTGGTTGTCTTGCTCAGGCCTTGGAATCTGTCCATATAAACCTGTATTCTCCGGCTAATTCTCTTTTCCTGGTTGTAGATTTATTTACCTTTTAACAAGAGTTTATGCTGTTTCTGTCATTATATCATCCACAAGGATGCAGATGATTCAAGCAGCAATACAGAAGAGGCCCAGATGGAGGCCTTTACTGTCTGTACAGTGAGGACGGAGCCGCCGCATTGGAGCAGAGTCTCTTCCTGTTGTGCGTTTATCAGCTCTTTGCCCCTGCCGCTGTGGGGTTCTTTATTTGTGGTCTGATGACAGTTTCAGGTTTAGTGAGGATGTGGTCAGGCAATGGTAATCTCCAACCCACACACAAAACACAGCACTAAAATCTTTATTATTAAGTGCATATGATTTAGCAGGGTCATTTAGAAAGATGATTCATCCTCAGTAGGTGTAAACCGGTTCACTAAACCTAAAGATTTGAGGGAAAAGAAAGATGGAATGGTTTCTTGATTCCACTTCAGGCTAATAGCCAGGTGATTCAGAGTCCTTAAGAGCCCTGATTCAGGCCTCATTTCTCACTGCTGATAGGTTTCTGGAGTTTCATGCCAAACAATTAATTCATCTTTCCACTCCTCAAACTATGTAAATCTCCAAAATGAGCCTCTAACAAGGATCTAGGGATTGCTACTTCTTAGTCTGTGCTCCCAAGTTGTAATATTTTTCTTCATTCTTTTTTGAACTTGACTGTGTACCTGTGTATTCCCCCTGCCATGTGATCATACCTTTTGGGCAAGTTGTGCAGGGGTGCAGCTTTCCTTCGGTGCTTTTCCATCTCCTTGCAGGCAGGCCATGCCCATCTTTTTATTCTGTCTGGGACCTGGCAGCTTAGAGAATTCCATGATGGTAGACTCTCTCAGGTAGCTCTTGAACTCTACAAACATCTTTACCTTTATCCCTTTAAACTCTGCTTTCAGAAATCTGTCAATTAGAAAAGCTCTGAAAATCTCATCGCCTGAATTGTGAGTAATTCTTAGCTGTTCATTTTACTTCCCTCAGAGAACTTGTATTGTAAAAGGAAATGGGCCCTTGGCTTTAACCAGTCAACCACAGCTGAGGGCAGCAGAATATCCTGGAATGAATTTTTAGAAATGTAGAGTTCCAGGGTACAATGCCATAACTGTATGCTTTCGAGAACCTTCCAAGACCAATAATGGGAAATGGCAACTGTATGAGTGAAGAGAGCAAACGCCTGCGTCATCACCACACCATGGTACCATGGGGATGGAGGCAAAGGGCTACTTTTGCCTTTCAAATATTTTCACATTGCCTTCCAGTGTGATTTTTATGCAAGGTATATAATGTGTGAGAGTTTATAATTTGGCTTCAGGTTAAAAGTCAAGGAGAAGAGTTAAGTAATAAGCAGCATCCATCTATCACAGCCTCGGTGCTAGGCTATACCCTTGGTCATCTCAGGATCCAGTGTTGGACCTATATTGCAAAGCAGCTAAATCTCTTAATAAGAGGGAATTACATCTCCTCACCAGCAAGGTGAGGCTCTATTGTGTCACTGATTGTTCACGTAATCTAGCGTCCAGGAGCTTTACAATAGTTTTTTGTTAGTTTATTACAGAACATTTTAATGTTATATATTTAATGTCAAAAGTAATGTGTTTGCTACAGCAAACTTAGAAAATGCAATGGAATAAATTTCCCTCCTTCTACTGTTAACATTTTTATTATTATCCCTTCATTCATTTATTCACTCATCCATTCATTCAGGAAATACGCTGGGGACTACTCCAAGTTCCGTGAACAAATTACATAAAACTCCTCTTCTTAGCAGAGCATGTAGTGGTGCAGGAAAGCAGATAAAAATGACACAGATAAATTCTGTGAAAATGTCAAACATGACTAAAGAAACTAAAATGTCCTGGGGAACAAGTGCTACTTCTGATTGGGTGGTAAAAGAAGACCTTTCCAAGAAGTCAACAGTTGGGCTGATTATCTGATGATAAAATGAAGCCTGTTCTGTGACACCCTGGAGGTCCAAAATCTAGACAGAGTGACAAGCTATACAAAATACCTGAGGTGAGAATAAGCTTGGTCTATCTGAGGAACAAAAAGCAGGTCGGTTGACTGGAGTATGACTCCAGATATGGAAACTGATTGCTTAGATGGGAGAAATAATTAGGGCTAAGCCGTGTCTGAACCACACTCTCCAGTATGGGAGCTACTAGCCACATGTAGCCACAGAGCATTTGCAATAAAAAATGTATGAATTGAGGCGTTTTGTATGTGTAAAAGATAAGTACAGACTGGATTCTGAATATAAGGCACTTTTTTTAAAAAAAGAATCATCTCGTTCATAATTGTTATATTGTTTGTATATCGGAATGATAATGTTTCAACATTAGCATAGATAAAAAGTATTTTGCTATTAACTTACTTGTTTTACTTTATCTAAAGTAGTTATTGGAAAATTTTAAATTGCATATGTGACCCACATGTTTTTATGGATAGCACCAATGGAGAACCTTGTACATCACGGTCAGACAGAAGTCCAATTTTATTTTAGATAGAATGAGAAATATTTAAAAGATCCCAAGGAGGTGTTATAATATGGTTTACTTTAATGATATTATATTGTTCCTGTGTAGAAAAAGGTTAAGAATAAAGAAGCACTAGGCATAAGATTAGTGATGGTAGCTCAGATCAGGGTAGGGTAAAGACAGTGAAAGCATCATTTTAGAACTTATTTTGAAGGGTGAATTATAGGTGGGGGGATGATTTCTACCTAGCACCACGAGCAATGGATGGCTGTGGTGCCATTGAAGGGAAGGGGGAGGACTGGGGAGCAAAGGGCTAGAGAGCAGGAGCAATGCAAGCTCTGTTTTGGAAATGTTGTGAGGTACCTGTTAGACATCCCAGTTGACTCCTCAGTAGAGAAGTCACATGGAGCAGGACCCTGTGGACTGCAGGAAACTAAGCACGAGGCGATATCACCCCAAGTAAGTCACTCGTTTCAAAGAACAGAGAAGACTTCAGCGTGCCAAACCCCGTTGAGCAGGCCAGGAAGCTGGGCAGAGAAGCATTTCCTCTGGGCACAGGGAGACAGTCAATAACCCTAATACCTTAGGCAGTCGGCCGTGGTGTAACAGTGCAAGTCCCACTAAGCTATGAGGAAGAATGTGGAGTTAGAAAAAGGGAAAATAGAATACAGCAGATCTTTTTGGAAGATTTGTTGTGAAGAAGAAACAGCAAATAAAAGCAATGGGAGCTGGGGAGCAAATGAAAAGCATCGTACTTCTCGAGTTCATGTTTATCAGAGTTTATTTCTGTGTTAAAGAGGATTATCCAGTAATGTGGAGGAAAGCTGATAGAGGAGACAGCTAGCCATAGCCCGGGTTCTGGAGGGCACTAATGGAGACAGGCAGGACTGACCTTAGACCAGACTCAGAGCCTTCTCACTGTATCTGAAAATAGGACAGAGATAAATACAGGTGAACTTGGTTTTTTCTCTTCGTGTGTGTGCGTGTGTGTGTGTGTGTGTGCGCACGCGTGTGTGCACGCTTACAAACCTCTTATTATACTGATTTGCAACATTTGGAGACACAGCTTTTACTTAGCTGAATCAATGTGTTCTAGCTTCAGAGGACTTTGGTGTCCCTTTCAGCAGGCTTCTTGTATAGATCTGCCATTTCACTCTGGGAGCGTTGATGTTCAGCTATGAAAAACTGAACTTGGCTAAAATGGGACTTGGCTAAGATTTTTATTTCGTCCACATTCCAGAACACTCACTGATTCTCTTCAATTTGGAGTCTCATGTCCTCTATCTTGGTGCATTTTCTGTATTATTTCCCTTTCCTCCTCTCCAATATCTATTTTCTGCCATTCTGGAATTCCTATTATTTGGGAATTGCCTGAATAATTGTATTAATTGTATTAATAATAATTGTATTAATATAATTAATATAATTGTATTAATAATAATTGCCTACAATAATTGTATCTTTTCTTCTTCTTATCCACTTTTTTTTTGTCAATATGTTCTTTCCAGCAGTTTTCTTTGACTTCAGTACCATAAGCTTTTTGCGTTTGTTTAAAATTTTAGGGCTATGGCATTTTCAACTTCCTAGAGCTCTTTCTTTGATCTCTACCCTTCTTCATAGATTTTTGCTCTTATTGCATGGATCCAATGTCCTCCCAGTGCCTCTGAGTCTATTAATCATGGTTTATTTAAGGTCTACTTTCAATATTGCTTCTGAACCTTCTGGGTTCCCTGTCTATGGCCATTGGCTTCTCTTTCATGTTACAGGCTTTTTAAAAAGTTTTGAGATGCTTAGCTATCCATTCTGACTTACAGGTTGCTCTCAAGCTCCGAGTGAGTGGCAGAGCATTCCTCCTGGTAGACTTCACTCTGACATGACTAAGTGGCCTTGGGAGACCATTAATGGGCCAGACCCAAGTGTTTCCCTGGCGTGGTTCAGTTTCTATAGGGGAAGATCACCCCTGTTCTTGATCCAGTGTATTGGACTGACTGCTGGCAGCGTGGGGTCAGACCTGAGGCTCCAGCTTCTCTTATCTGGGCTTCCAGATTGCCCCATGCTGACAGCCAATCTGCGAGCATACTCCTTCCTACAGACCTGAGGCTAGCTTCCTGTCTTTCCAGTTTCTAAGGGACACATCAACTCCCTTCTCACTGAAGAGAGCAAGAAACTCTTTCCAAAGAAGCCAGCATGCTTCTACAGAGTACTTCTGTGGTACATGTGATCTTTCTCTATGTTGTCAAGCCACTTATTATTTTGTATCTTCATGCTTGGCATTGAGAACTGGAGATTCCTCCTAATTTCCTAACAGGTGAAATGGATGCCTTGTTTTCTGGAGGGGCAGGAACATTGTTACACTGCCATCCTACACCAAAAACTGTTAAAATCCAATTTTAACAACTAAATCCATTTTACCCATCAAGATTCTTGAAAATAGAGCCTTTGAGAAACTCCAAATTGTTAACAACATTTAATAAATGTTCCACATTGCCATATCCACGCTGGATATTAACTTTTATTCTAAATGTTAATCAATGTCATAGGTAATAATAGAGAGCACCTTTTTTGAATTTTCACATTAAAGAACTAGTAGTGCTATTATCTCCTTGAAACAAAACTTTAGAACTAGGATTATAACCAGAGTAGGAAACAGCTAAGTCTTCCTTCCAAGTAAAATAGGGGAGACTTTGTAAAGAAACCAATATTTCACCTATATCTTCCAAGACTCCTCTAGTTCCCAAAAAGATATTTAAAGGAAGAATTACATACCATGGGAGAATGGAAGCGAAAAGGAGACCAGCACATTTGGAGAATAGGAAAAGATTTGGGAGAACAAAAAGAGATAATGCATGAGAAAACATTAAGGGACAAGTAAAAAGTACATATAAATTCAAAGAAGCATTATTTTTACTGCTATTGATTTCATCTTCTTCCTGGAGTTTTGCATCTTCTCAATGAATAATATATAGGCTTAATGGTTTAGTTTACAAGGAACTCACAAATCTGCTTCAAATGAGCTCTAGAAGCCACTCGATTCCAATTTCATAAGAATTATGACTTGATAAAAACTCATAAAACTGCTCTTTGACTTTTTCATACTTGAGAATCAGTTTCCAGCCAATGGCTGTGATCCACTGTGCAAACTCCCCTGAGGCCAGCTGGTCTAGGCTCAGGGGTGGTGGGGTATTCCATACTCACACCTAGAGCCCCACACCATGAGACCCTCTGCTTTGCTGCTTTGGGACCTTCTCCTTAGCCACAGGACGTCTGGGAACAGCAAGCTGCCTCCCCTGTACAGGTAAGGGATTGAAGCTCCTGCAGCAACCCTCTGACAGGAAGAGGCAGGAGCCTTGATAAATGCCCCAGCCACCCTGCTCTCTAAGAGGAAAATGGTAAGGAATGTTCTCCACAGTTCTGCAGAGGTCCAGGTGAGACTGAGCCTCTCTTGTTCACAGAGGCATTTGCATCGTCAAACACACACCTGTCTCCTCTTCCTTCTTTTTCTCATTTTACCTCTCTTTCTTTTCCACCTCTGCTTCTTGGAATTTCCTCTTGAATAAACTGCTTATTTTCTTTTCCTCAGGTTCTGGCTTTAGGAGAATCAAATAGAACATATGCTAAACCTGTGCCTCTACTGTTTACCTATTTCCATCAACTCACGTCATTTACAAGTATCTGGACTTTTCCATGACTTTATCTTAAAGAATAAAAATGATTTTAAATTATTGCCACTATTTTTCATCTTGTTGACATTGATTATATATATATTGGAAGAAAAATTTATCAGTGATACATACAGGAAAAATACTGAAATAAGAACCAGAGGCCAGGTTTAGTGGCACACTCCTGTAATCCCAGCAGCTTGGGAGGCTGAGGCAGGAGGATCACGAGTTCAAAGCCACCCTCAACAACACTGAGGTGCTAAGCAATTCAGCGAGACCCTGAAAATAAATAAAATGCAAAATAGGGCTGGGGATGTGGCTCAGTGGTTGAGTGCCCCTGAGTTCAATCCCTAGTACCCTCCTCCAAAGAAAAAAGAACCTGAAAATCCAATTTTTTTCGTCATACATTTTGTACTACTTGGCAGTGAGACCACAGAGAAGTCATTTTATATTTCTAAACACTCAGTTTCCTGAATTATTAAAATGAAGGAATTGGATGTCAAAGGTTATCTCATGGTATTGATTTTATAACTTCATGAAATCATAAAAAGGCAAGCCTATTTTTGACAAAACCATCAAATGGCCCTGTTTCCAGGTGTTCAATTAGACATCGTTTGGAGTCTCACCTTTACCTGTCTCTGAACTCACTTTCCCACATCTGGAGTTACTTCCCACCCACTAAATTCAAATCTGTCCCTGGCTTGGAGAGCTCCTAAGGCTTCAATAATTCATGACTTTAAATATATATCATATTTAACTTATGTAAATAGCAGGTTCTTTCTGCTTCCAAAGAACCTAACAAAGTAAACTATGGTAACCATATATTTACTAAGAAAGACAAGCCCACAAACCCCATGCTAGCCCAGTTGCTTACCCCTTTTCCTATACAAGCCTTCAAGTAACATCCACAGATTGGTCACCCAGGAAGTAACCTTCTCAAACTGTCCCTCGACTTTGCATTGTTACCTGATGTGATGAAATTTCAAAAGGAAAGCAAAGGCAGACCCAGGAGCAGTGGCAGGGTAGAACTCTGATGTAGGAATGGCTTCTGTGCACTTTCCAAAATGTCCCTATAGCTGGTGACCAACTCACCAAGACTGAGGACAGGCTCTGACAGAGGCATATAATGGAGAAAATAGTTCCTTTGTCCTGATTGTAGGAATTGCTGAAAGGAAATCCCTGCTCCCTGCAGGTGATTAAACCAGCTCTATTAGAGGCCCTTGTGTGGAAGGAGTTAGTTATGCAGATTTGCTGCTATAAAATGGTACTTTCTCCCTTTTTCTTATAATTTACCTTTCAAATAGTGTTAACTAAGTTTATCAACAATCAGATAATTTCAAACTGCCTGTAAGAGTCCTAGAAGGACACTTTTACAACCCTTTATAGTAATAAAGTTCAAATGCATCAGCCAAACTCCACTTTGATCAAGGAGCATTAACTTGCATTTGCAGGGTGGGGAGCTGTGGGGCACGTGACTCTGTCTAACCCCAAGCAGGCAATTAAGCAGGCAATTTATCCAGTGCCTTGTTTTTCAACTTAAAAACTCAAATGAGTTTACTTTATACTCAGTAATAAAATTTAATTGATATTAATTTCAGTCTAATATATGAAATTATGTACTAATTACCCCACTTATGTTTAAGGAAGAATAATATAATTTGAATTTGATGCTTTAGTCTTATGCTTTCCATCTATTTGCAGGGTAAAATAGCAATGTCTCTCTTTCTTCTTGTGACACTTATTTCTGTACAGTATATTCAACCTGGGAGGTAGACTTCTCCCTTAATTATGAGCATATTTTTTATGTATCTGAATTCCTATATCATGTCTGAATATGAATTTTGAATGAGAACTCCATTATCTTTGCTAGAGAAATATAAGGATCAAAATTGTCATGTGAAAACAGGAGAAAAGAGGATAGTATATACCTTGAATCTCTAGACTTCATATGGTCAGTGGTCAGCACTGTAGTTTGTACCAGCTGGACCAGCTCCGGAAGGGTTTTGCTGTTAGCATCTGATCGGCCACAGTATGGAGGGTTGGGTTCAAAGCCAGCACAGTGCAGGAACACATGCATCCTGCTTTGATTCTCCATTACTTCCTTTTACTTCACAAACTTATCCTTCAATGTTCTTTTCTTTTCCAAACCCATCACTGCCCTCTTCAGAGCACATATTTACAGTGTTTTTGCCCCATATTTTCCTCTGTGGCAAACACCATTACTTCCTCTGTGGCAGACGCATTTTATTTTATAGCATTAAGGAAGGGCGGAGGTCCTCTTCCTCCTTCCCCATTAGCTACTCTCTGAATTTTGTGTTCAGGAATTGTTACGTTTCTTTGCTCAATTCTTATTTTGCTATCAGTGAGTTTTATGGCAAAGCTTTGCCCAGTGTTTTGAATATCACAGAATGAGAACTTTATGAAACTGTCTGCTGGGATTCCTCAGGGCTTGAAGACACTTTGGGGTGTGTTTATAGGTCCATTAATAAGTGACTGGAGTGTAAGGTGTCTGGCTAGAAGCCCTGTTTCTCATGGGCACAAAAGATGTGGGTTAATGGAGCAATTAAACATACTTTCATATCCCAGGGCTGTGATAATGTTGGGAAAAGTTAAGTGAACTACTAAAAAGGAGAGACAATCGTGCCTACCATAAAAGAACAGAAGATTAATTTCTGAAAAGTGAGTAGGAAATAAACAACAGGATTGCAAACTGCTACCACTTTGCAGGGCATCAGAACTGATAATTTAAATCTTCTCTGGAAAATCTCATTTTATTGAGGTGTAGAAAATATAAAGAAGAGAAACTGTCCTCCATAGGAACACACAATAGGGTAGTATTAGATGGCATGGGGAAAGTATTTGATGGAATGCAGGAGTTACCAAATTATGAAATGTCAATGTGAGATGACTATCTTGAAGATGTAAAGGCTTTAGGAATTTTCACAATCAAGTTTTGCACCAGAAGTTACCTGAGGCAGCCAGGGCGTAAGCAGAGGTGAGAATGCTAAGATGCTATGTGCCTGCTTCAAGTGAGTCTGCTCAGCTGCTGAAGCATGCACCCCCATGCTTACCTTGCTCTCCTCCAGTCACAGAAGATGATTATGCCAGCACACTTCAACAAGCCCCACTGAATCCTGAATTTCTCCAGTCCCACTGGCAAGTGGGACCTGCCTAAGCTGCCTGTGTGGCAGACAAACACTCAGCTCTTAATGGCGGGCCATGCCCTCCAGTGTTGCAGCAAGCCCCAGCAGCTCACTGCAAATTTTTTCTCTCTGGGTTCTTATCTAATGAATTCCAAGGATTTCCAGTGGTGAATGAGTGAAGAGCAGGACTTATTCAAGTGTGAATAAAAACAGAACTCCCACAGGTGGGGAGAAGATGCAATGTGTGTTGCCATTGAGCATGCTAGTCATGGGTTTACATAGCTCTTGGGTTAACAACTGTTGGTCCAAATTCACGCTAATCATGGATTGAAAAAGCACTGATGCTATTGCCTGGAGTCTAAACTTCCATTCTCATCTGCCCCACTTCCCTTTTCTCCCCACTGGTGGAGAAGCAGGAGGTTGAGGTTGGTGGATCATGGATGCTTGGGGGTTGGGGCAGCTACCACGCTGTGAGGGGTCACTGAGGAGTGACAGATTGGCAAGCCCTGGCTCACTGTGCCTTGGGCCCGGCTAGATCACAGGCTCCCCGACACTGCTATACTGGACCCCGTGCTTTAGCCAGTCAGATCCACCACTCTGCAGCCGCTTAGCAGGGACCAATGGGCCGCTGTGGGCTCAGCAGTAGGGGAGCCAGATCACCAGCCTCTACTCCTTTGCCCACATGCATTTCCCTCTCCAAGACATTATCTTCCAGGATTCCTTTCCTCCACTCCAGAATATTCTGGAGACAGGAGTAGATGAGAGAAATTCTGATATATGCATAAATCTGTAAATAGTATAAATTCTTTGTTGATAAACACACACACACATATATATGAATATGTGTGTCTACATCTATCTATATATGATCAGAAATAAACTTAATAGTTAAAATGAGCAAGAATTGAAATGACATTTCACCAAAGTAATCTGATAACAAATAAACACATTGAAAATATGCTCGACATCAATATTTATTAAGTACATACAAATGAAACCAGCACTCAATATCATTATACATCTGTCAGGATGCCTACAGATGAAGGGACTGACCATGCAAAGTGTTGGTGGGGATGTGGACGGATGGCCATTCTTACCCACTGCTGGTGGGAACGTGGAATGGTACAGTTTGACAGTTTATTAATATGTGAAGCATTCAATTTCGGTATGAACAAATCATTCCACACCTGAGTGTTTAGACTAGAGTAATGCAAGTATGTTCCTGTAAGACCTGTTCGTGGATGTTCTTAGAACCTTTATGTGAAACAGCCCAAACCCAAATGGCCATTAGTAAGTTACTGGGTAGACAAACTCTGCTGCTCAGTATTTTTTAAAAACAGAATTAACTATAGATAAATGGTACAGTATGGATAAATCCCAAGATATCCTATATTTATTATTTAGATAAACTGCTATTCCATATTTTTAAAAACTTACCTATAGATAAATGCCATAGTATTAATAAATCCCATGCCAAATGAAAGAAGCCGAAAGAAACAAAGAAGACTGCATAATTCCATTCACATAGATTTATTTAAAACTGCGAACCGTAGTGGCAGAAAGCAGATCAGTGGTGGTGATGGGGAGAAGACAAGAAGGAACAGGAAGAGGGTAACAAAGGCCAGGCCCGAGCCTGTGAGGTAGATGATTCCACTGTCTTGACCATAGTCCTGTGGACCACGGACACACACACACACACACCAGAACTGCCCAGATCATGCACTTTAAATATGTATATTTTATTTTTTGTCAATCATGCCTCAACAAATCTGTTAAAGTGTTTGTGCACTTGCTGTGTTGCTTGACGCTTGACCAGTTATAATTTGGTTTCTAACCCTATCCTTTAGAGAAACAGCTTCAATAAGGTCTTCATTAATATTTGAATTGCCAAATACAAAAATAAAACAGATTTGATCATTATTTTACCAGAGCTCTCGGGCATGTCTGATCCTTGGGATAGCTCCCACTTCTGGACTTTCTTTACAGGGCTGTCTCTGTGACTCTGCCGTCCCCCCAGTTCTGATCACTGTACTCTGAGAACTCCTTTCTTTCCTCTGTGTTGACTCTCCTCCCTTCCCATTTCTGAGTCATGCTTTCCCCGCAGGATTCCATAGGCACATCACTATGATTTAAAACACATCCCCCTGAACATTCTCCTTGCTGCTCCCGAACTCAACTGTGCCCTACCCACTGGGGACCCCAGCCTGCATGGCGAGCAAAACCACTGGAACCTTTGAATTCGATTTCCAGATACTCAGTGCATGCCCCACTCACATCTTCCAAAGGAAATCTCTTTAGTTTATTTGAACACTACAAATTAAAAACTGAACTCACCATCTTCACTCTTGTTTTTAAATCTGCATAAATATATGTATTTACTAACCAAATGGATGACCCTATTAAACCAACTCTTTGAAACAGTTGCCTGTAAAATATTTGTGATGAAGCTAATGGAAGGCAGGCGTTTTGAAAAAGGAAGAAGCAGCCCGGAGATTTGTTCCTTGAAGTGAGTATATTTATTTTCACAGATAATTTCTGTCCTAAGTGACAAGGAAGTTTTTATTCTACTTTTTCACACACCTGCATCAGGGCGTGTGGTTCATGACAGGATCGCCCACTAACGTCTAGTATCCCAGCTTTCTTCTGGGCTTTCCTTCCACCCCCTCCAGATGCTGAGCAAATGCACCATCTGCAGCGACGCAGCCTGAGCTTTCCTGCCGTCAGCCGAGGTTTCTTCAACCCTCTCTCCCAGGGTAAAGAAGCCTGGTATTCTCAAACGCTCTCAGACTCTATGGTGATGTTTCTCCCATTACACATCATGACACAAGGTGGTCTGGCCGCTGCACCCACTCATCCCCAGTCCAACTCCTATGTCCTTCTTGTGCTCCTCCAGGCCTGTGCTGTCCACCTGGCATCGCCCTCCTCCCAGCTGCTGACCACTGGGTGGTGTGCAGCATGCAGAGTAGGATTAAGCTGGGGGGCATGCTGTCCACCTTGACTCTTGAGCCACCACCCTGAGCCAGCAGCCACGCTTTTAAATCTCATCACCCCTCGTCACTCAGGAGTCACCCTTCCGTTGTCACTTTGCATCAGTTCTTTATCACTTCTTGCTCTTGTTACTGAAGCAGCCTCCTAAGATCCCCCTTGGTGGGCCAAATCCTCTCCATACCCGCTTCACACAGTGGCTGCCTATTTCACCCTGCTGCAAGGTGGCATTCCATCAATGACACAGTGAAATGCAAAAGCCTTACGGTGGCAACCAAGACACAAAATCTTCAGAAGCATGGCATGAGCTCTCCTTCAGCACTGGCTTTCTGCAGTGAACATGATGTGTGGGCAGGAAAACTAGCCTTTGGTTATCCCCGCAGCACCACCCCACCCTGTCTTTATCCCACTGACTCTGATGCTGTTATGCTCTCTCTTCTTCTATTTTGCTGAATACATTTATCTGTCTGTTCAGACTCAGAATAAGGGTCAAGCACTCCTTCAAGACTTGCTTTGGGACTCACCACCTCAACCAGACCACTTTTACAACTGAGTCCAAAAGCCACTTTCAGTAGCTCCCCAAATATCATGGCTTGACCTACAACATTCTCCTAATCATGGATTCTAGGATCAGTTTTTACCAGAATTTATATTCTGTCTATTCCTGATATCTAATGTGTCTCAGGTACTGCGAAAATAACTTTGTACTCAATTATTCCTCAAAACATCCTTCTGAGTCAAGTGTTCTCATTTTTAGGAGATAATTTAAGAATCTGAGACTTAAAGAGGTTATTTAAATAACTTAACTAGTTGTTAATTGGGAGATATGGGATTTGAAGTCGTCCATGTAACTACAGAGACTGAGCTCTTAATCACTACTAGGTGGTGAGTCTTACGCTCCCCCACTCAGGCCCTCCCCAAGGAGCAATTCTGTGCTCATCCTGGTGTGTCTAGGAATTGGGCCTGGCTCCGCTGACATTCAGCAGGTACTCGTCTGGTGAATGAATGAATTCTGACATCTACTTCAATTTCTTTCCACTCTAACATTTACTGACCATTAAAATAAAATTGGAAACCCAAATAACTTTTTAGTAGGAACAATTCTGAAAATGTATCTGCTCCAATTTGGTCAAGTTTTGTATCAAGAAATCAATCTGTCTGGTGAATTTTATTCTCTAGGGACTTCATTCGTTCCTCGACCTTGTAAGTGGGGACATTGCAGCACCGAATAATATGAAGAAAACCCAAATAAAGCACATTCTGACCACTGGGGTGAAACTGATGATCTAATGAGTTTATGGAGAGAGGATTCCAAGGGAAGACCGGATTGGTTATAGAATTTTAGAATGGGTACAGAAAAAAGAGAGCAGCAAAATGAACACTTGGTTGAAATGGGGGTAAAAACTCAATGCCTGAATCGTCTTAGAGACAACATTAAGGTATATGAAAGTTAAAGGAAGTTAAAGAAAAAAGTTAAGTCAATGTGAACAAATGATGTGGGGTGACTTCTAATGCCTACGCACACATGAACCCTGATGCCACGTGCCTTAACTAAGCACAGAGAGTTCAGAGATAAGGCATTGGTTTCGTGTGGTTGTGTACTTTGTTTTATCTTTCGTTTGAAGTAAGTATTGTTTTGGCATGCATTAAAAGCAAAGTGTCTGCAGCTATACAGGATAACTGAAAGGCTCGCCTGTTAACAGGCAGCTTTGGTTGCTTTGCATAAGGCACACATTTAGGCCTAAAACTAAGAACGTTTTAAAAGTCAGGTTGCACACTTTTTCATGTATTTCCTGACCATTTGTATTTCTTCTTTTGAGAAACATCTGTTTCATTCATTAGCCCATTTGTTAATTGGGATTTTTTATGTTAAGCTTTTTGAGTTCTTTGTATATTCTGGGTATTAATCCCATGTCAGATGAACAGGTGACAAAGGTCTCACATTCGGTAGGCTCTCTCTTTACATGCTTTGTTCCTTTGCTGTGTAGATGTTTTTAATTTGATGCCAGTCCACTTATTAATTCTTGGTTTTATTTCTTGAGCTTTAAGAGTCTTGTTAAGAACATCGGTGCCTGTGCCAATATATTGGAGTGTTTGGCCTATGTTTTATTCTAGCAGTTGCAACGTTTCTGGTCTAATTCCCAGGGTTTTGATCCACTTTGAGCTGCCTTTTGTGCAGAATGAAAGACAGGGATCTAGTTTCTTCTACACACAGATAACCAGTTTATCAATGTCATTTGTTTAAAAGGTAACCTTTTCTCCAATGCAATGTGTTGCTGTGGATTTGTCTCTGTGTTTTCTATTCTATTCCATTCGACTTCGTCTGTTTTCCTGCTGATACCATGCACTTTTTTATTGTTATTGCTCTGTAGTATAATTTGAGATGTGATATTCTGATGCTTTCAACGTCACTCTTCTTACTCAGGATTGCTTTGACTACTCTCTATCTCTTATTCTTCCAAATAATTTTAGAACTGTTTTCTTTCCAGACTCATGAAGAAGGTTTTTGATATTTTGATGAGGATCGCATTAAATCTATGTAAATTTTGTGGTAGTATGGCCATTTTGATACTATTAATTCTGCCCATCCAAGAACATTGGATATCTTTCCATCCTCTGAAGTCTTCTTCAATTTCTTTCTCCAGTGTTCTATAGTTTTCCTTATAGAGGTACTTCACCTCCATGGTTAGATTTATTCCTTCCCAAGTATTTTATTTGCTTTTATTAGGTTATTTTGCATGGGATAATTTTAATGATTTTTTTCTCAGCAGATTCATTATTGCACTACAGGAAAGCGATTGATTTTTGTATGTTGCTCTTGTATCCTGCTACTTTAATGAATTTTTTTATCAGCTCTAGAAGTCTTCTGGTGAAGTGTTTTGGGTCTTCTTAATATAAAATCATGTCATCAGCAAACAGATAATTTTATATGAAAAAAAATTTCAACATCCCTAGCAATCAGCTAAATGCAAACGAAAATTACACTGAAATTTCATCTTACTCCAGTCAGAATGAGAATCTTTAAGAATACAAATAATAATAAATGCTGACAGGAATATGGGGGAAAAGTCCACTTATACATAGTTGGTCGAACTGCAAATTAGTACAACCACATGGGAAAGCAGGGTGGTGATTCCGCAAAAGATGAAGAATGGAACCACATGACCTAGCTATCCAACTCCTTGGTACTTATCCAAAAGATCTGAAACCAGCACTATATAGTGATACAGGTACATCAATGTTTATAGCAATGCAATTCACAATAGCCAAGATAAGAAAGCAGTCCAGATACCTGTCAACAGATGAATGGATAAAGAAAATATGGAATATATAGACAATGGAGTTTTATCAGCCATAAAGGAGTATAAAATTATGACATTTGCTGGCAAATGAATGGAACTGGAGAACGTCGTGATAAGTGAAATAAGCCAGACTCAAGAAGTCAAGGGTCAAATGTTTTCTTTCATATGTGGATGCTAAAGTAAAATAAGTGGGAAAAGGCAGAGGATCACATGAAAATAGAGGAGATATCAGTGGTGTAGACGGAGGGGATTGAGATGGAGGGAAATGGGACAGGAAACAGGAAGAACTACGGGATAAAATTAACCAAATTATGCTCTGTACATATATGAGTATTTCACAGTGAATCCCACCTTTGTGTACATCTATAAAGCACCAATTAAAGAGCAATAAATACGTAAGAGACCAATAGACTAAAAGAATATGAGAAAAGGGAAGATGGAGGGAAGATGGAAGAGGAAACACTGGGGACTGAATGGAGAAAATTATATTCCATGCATGTATGATTGTATTGAAATGAACCCCACAATTATGTATAACTATAATGCACTAATAAAGACATTCTTAAAAGTAAGATACAATCAGCAGAAGAATATAGAAAGACTAATTTAAAAAAGACAAAAAGTTTGCTAGTGTCAGTAAAAACTCCACATCTCTGAGTGTCGTGAAAAAATTTTGCTCTTTCTCCATTAATTTGAATTCTAATTTATTCACTACAACTACTTATATTGCTTCCACGTTTCATTAAAAGGTTTTGACTAAGTATGGGGAATATATAAATAAGTAAAATTTATTTTGTACCTTCAGGGCACTTCTACTTTATAAGAGGAAAACAACTATTGGGACTTGCTATTCTGAGACTCCTCAGCTAAATTTAATCTCACCTTAGACCTGACTTGGGTAAGACAATAAAATGTGTGCGTACCATACAGGTTAATCTCCCTCGTACACAGTCTAATGGGGCAGGAATGCAGATGGAATAGAATCACGAAGGAATGCATAAAATTATTTGTGTCCAAGAATTATGTTGTAACAGAATTATGGAATGCTTCAAATGCATTGATTAGTTAACATTAATCTTAATAGCACAGAGAAATTAGAGAAGAGATGGTTAGTGTTTTTATCTGATATCCATTTTCCCTTGTCTTCCTTATTTACAGACTCTGCTTATATACCCATCAAGGGACCACTCTCCACAGCTTCCAGAGCAAACACAACTGTCAATGAAATGTAAGGGGCAGTTCCTGGTTGTATCTTTTGACCTTATAGTGAACCATCACAGGCTAGAGAGAAGCCCTTTTACTTTCTTCTTACTCCTTCTTACCTTCCTACCTTCCTTCCTTCCTTCCTTCCTTCCTTCCTTTTCTTTTTGTTTTCTGTTTGTGTTTTTTTGGGGGGACACAGACCTTTATACAGGAATTCCAGCAGCCACCACAGACTAAAAGGAAAACTTAAGAAAATCCACAAATTCATGAGGGCAAAGCAGAAAGCTGGATAAAATGTGTTTTTCTATTGATGAGTGTTACAATATTCCTAGGATTTTTCATGGGCAGGATATATATGTCTCTACCTTAATTTTGATATTAATAGAGATTTTCTTTTATATATATTAAGTTTCATCCTGAGAGCACACATAAGAGGAATAGGACAGCCAAAAAAGGAAAGAATCAGGTAAAACATCACCATCATCAGTGACAGGCTTTGTCACGACGGTGTTTTCAGCCTTTCCTGAGCAAATGTAACAATTTTGAATGTTTTCAGACCTGTTGAATACATAGTGTTGAAATATAACTTTCCATTATTAACTTTCATAACTGAATTAGATCAACTTCTCTAGGGAGAATGATTAAAAGCTATAGATTTTTTTGAAAATTAAACGTGTGGACTTCTCTAAGTGCAACCTGATATTAAGGGACCATGCTCTCAAGGAAGCAAAAGGCACATTTGGGTGACACGCTACCTTTCCTTGGAGACCTTTGTCTCCAGAGTCACGTGGCTGAATAGCTATGCAGGAGAGGAGGTAGCAAGGCAGACTTTTTAGCAATCTGTTTTGTACTAAAGCAATTGAAATTCAGGACTGGTCAAGTCAGAGGTCCCTCATAACCATCTAGGGCATCCATCTGGACTCCTACAGGACTAAATCCTGGAAGGAATGGCAGTCTAGAAATAGGGCAACTCTCTGTAATGGAAGAAATCAAGTTTCAAATAAACTCAGACTGGACTAATGTCATTTATGTCTAGATGATCTCACTGCCATTTTGAGAAACTAAAGAATATTGAAGTTAATAATGGGATAGACAATATTCATGGGTTGCAAGACTCAATATTATAAAGGTGTCCATTCTCCCCAAATTGGTCTATAGATTGAAAGTTATTCTAGTTAAAATCCCAATGGACTTTCAGTGTAAAGTGACAACTGATTGTCATTTTCATAAGGAAATGTATTTTGGGGAAATGTAAAGAATTAAGAAGAGCCAAAGCTTAGCTTTTGTGAATTGTGATACTATAAACATTGATACTTGTATAATTATGTCAAAATGGATTCTACTGTCATGTATAGCAAGAAGAACCAAAAAATTTTTTTTTAAAAAACCATCTTAACAAAGAACAGAGTGTACTAGAGAGATGGGAACACAAAAATCAATGAAGTCTCTGCCACCGTAGGGCAGATGGTCATCTGGCAGCATTAGAATTTAATTATAAGTTTTGGGGGTTTTATTTTCAAAAGGAAGAGTACAGGGTGTATAGGAAACCCAACCTAGATTGGAGCCTCCCTGAGAAAATGACTTTAACCTGAGACCTCAAGGATGCTAGCTAGGTGTGTGGGGGAAGGAAGAACATCCCAGGAGAAGGAGAGTTGGTGAAAAATTCCCTGAGCAAGCAAACCTGCAAAGTGCAACAGGGACAGTGGGAGCTGGATGGGGATCAAAATAGGAGAAATGTGGATACATAAGAAGAGCTGAGACTCAGAAGGTCTTGGGGGTCATATAAGGAATTTGTTTACAAGAGTTCTGCCCTGGCAAAGAATAAAGATAAGTTGTCAATTACAAAAGACTTTAAAGTATTCCATCTTGGGAGGATCAAGTCTCGAAGTTGAGAGAGTAGTTAGGTGACTTTTTCCACAAAAGTTCAGGAGAGAGAAACCACTTTTCAGAGTAAGGTCCTAGCATCAGAGAAGAGCAGATGCAATGGAGATTCACAAACGACGTCCTGAGGAAGCACTTCCCTGCAAAAACCAAATCTATCTATCACACATGCCGTGCTAACACATGGTAGTGAGTGGTTATGATGTGTGTGTGTGGGGGGCTGTAGATTTATAGATCTTGAAATTCTGGAGAAGAAGGAAAGAGGAAAGGAAAAGGAAAAAGATAGGAACAAGGGAAGTAAGCAAGGAAATGGGCAAGAGAGATGGATGGAAAGAGGTAACTCGGAACCCCACAATGTCCTTAGGCACAAAGGAGGAGGAGGAGAAGGAAAGAAAGCTCCAGAATGCAGAACCAAATAAAATGTCTATAGATAGAGCCTGAAACAGTAATAGAAGTTTATAAGTCAAAATGTTTTCTAGAAAAGGCTACAGGACATTTTAGCACAATGCACATAGTTAATTGCTCTGGATGTATTGGCCAATGTATTTGATGATATGTAATTAAGTCTTATCAATAGGCTTTGATAATTCAACAGATGGCCAAGAATCATATAAATGTGTATATGCATGCATTTTTAATTCATTATGTGATATTTTACAAGTATATACAATTTCTAAATTATGTATTTCCTACTTTGGCAACTGGCTTGACTGTTTTGTGTTCCTGGGCGCATGTGTTTTCAAGCATGGAAACTCCAAATCTGGTAGAACAGTAGGGAAATCCTCAAGTTAAAATCGCACTATAGATAAGCCATAGTCAATGAGACCTATGATAAAAATTGAATTTATAATTATAAGGGAGAGTCAATTTGATTCATAAAAAAGACAAGAGGTTTTTTTAGGTTTTACTTCATTATCTTTATTATTATTATTATTATTATTATTATTATTATTATTATTATTATTGGTACTGGGGATTGAACTCAGGGGTACTCGACTACTGAGCCACATCCCCAGCCCTATTTTGTGTTTTACATAGGGACAGGGTCTCACTGAGTTGCTTAGCGCCTCGCCGTTGCTGAGGTTGGCTTTGAACTCGCGATTCTCCTGTCTCTGCCTCCCTAAATGCTGGGATTACAGACTTGCGCCAGTGCGCCTGGCTGTTTTATTTCATTATGAGTTAAGAACATCTGTTCCCATCACTGAGTTACCTTTATTTCTAAGAAAGAATCTCCACCTTTTGTTTCTGAGGGTGATGGAAAACTGAGTATGAATCCAATTTCCACTGTCTCTTCATTTCTGTCACATTTAACAAGGACATCTGTGCTGATTTTAGCCTATTTTCTCCACTGCAAAATGCGTCATTGACATCAGAGATTAATATAATAAAAATAATAGTGTTTAAGGTACTAAAACGTTATATACAAATTGTGTCTGTGTGAATACTTCATAAATACAAATACAACTGGTTTCTAGAAATCATATCGCCTTTACTGGAAAATTAGTCATTTTTTCTGCCTTAAATTTTGTTTTTTCTATCTTGGTATCTCCCACGATTTTTCTCAGTTTTAACCCACATCCATTTACAAGTTTGTGAACATTTTAGAGGATGAATTCTATGGTAAGTTGAGGTTTATTGAAGGTCAAGGGAGAAGAATCAAAGGATTCAGTATTTCTGTGTGATGGACTGGAGAGAGGATGGTCTGTGAGGTGACATAGAGCATTTGGAAACAGACATTGAAAGATTCCCTCTTCTGGGTAGTGATGAATCTGCCACCATGTAGGTGGGGGCGCCTCAGTCATTGTTGGATTTGCAGAACTCAGAGCATGAGAAGACAGCCAAAGTCTGACCGGACCCCAGAGCACCAAGGCATGGGGAGACAGAGAGAGACTCTGCTGCTCCATGTCCACCCAGCACAGTATTGTCAGAAGAATCTGGCACAAGTAAACCCAAGAGAAAAGGGTAACATGCTTGATTACTCTCACTTTTACCACCAGCTGAACCCCTTTGTCTCACACCTTACTTTCTTAGGTCATGCACAACTCAGCTGACAAGTGTCGGATACCTCCTGGCTACCTCAGGGCAAAGGCAGGTGTCATCTCCATCAGTGATCCTCACCAAAGTTGTTTTTGACCAATAGGCAGGAACTGATTAACTGGGAAAAGGAAAAAACTTCTCCTTCGCAGCCTCTTACTTGTATCAAGACCCTTCTAAGGGCTGTGTTTATTTTAGAATTTATAAACACAGCCTGTTACTTTCTTCCAAACTCATCCAATTGCATAAGCTACAAACTTCACAAAACCCAAGTCCACTCATCCATACAGGATGAATTAGAGACATCTTTGAGTTGGAAACTATCTTATAGGTTGTATGTGTCTTCCAATATTGCAAGAGTTCCTCTGGCAATGTTCTTTAAAAATTGTCATCTGAGCCGGGCGCGGTGGCACAAGTCTGTAATCCCAGCGGCTGGGGAGGCTGAGGCAGGAGGATCATGATTTCAAAGCCAGCCTCAGCAAAAGCAAGATACGAAGCAACTTAGTGAGACCCTATCTCCAAATAGAATACAAAATAGAGCTAAGGATGTGGCTCAGTGGTCGAGTGCCCCTGAGTTCAATCCCTGATACACCCCCCTCAAAATGTCATCTGTAAGATGGGAATTGCCAGCTACATTTGGATTTTGCTGTATCATTTGTCCAGTTTTCCCATTCATAAAAGGGCAATAATATGAATTTCCTGATAAGATACTAGTTAAAATAAATAGAAAGTGTATAGCCCCTTGCTTAGCAGAAAGATGGAGTCACATTTGAATGGTGTTATTATTGTTCTATACTAAAACGTCTCCAGAGATAAAAACCTCAACCCTTCTTAAGGTCAGATGGACACTTTACAAGCATCAGACTAAGTCTTCTTCATCCCCAGCTGACGCCTATGTGCCCATAATTTCCTCTAGCACTACATAATCTGTTTACCCTTCTTTCAAAAGTTCCAAAGTCATTCATGTCCTCCAACTATCCCAAGAGCTACATACTGTAACTATTTACTGATGTCTTAGTTTCCCTAGAGCACTGTTCAGTATCCAGCATTTAACAAAGTCAAATGCTTTAATATGAATGCTTTAAAATGAGTAGTTAAGGCTGGTTGCAGTGGTGCACACCTGTAATCCCAGCAACTCCAGAGGCTGAGGCAGAAGGATTCCAAGTTCAAGGCCAGCCTCAGCACCTTAGTGAGATCCTCTCAGAAAATAAAAAGGGCTGGGGATTGAGTTCAGTGGTAGAGCACCTCTGAGCTTTAGCCCCAGTATCAGAAAAAAAATAAACAAAAATAAATTAAAAGAAAGGATAAATAAAAACACAAAAAATAAATTAATCCCAATTATTCTATGCTTGGCTCTTCTCTTTTAAAATATGTTGAATTAACTCAATCACTAGAATCAAGACAGTTCTGCTAAGGCAAAGTGCGAAGAAATCATTATCGTAAGTTTGCTATTTGTTTTCCCCTAAGCAGAAAGATGTTGCACAAGTTTTCTAACAATGAACTCCAAGTTTTTGTTACATGAGCTTTAGACAAGTCAGACATCTTCATCCTTGAGAGTTGGAATTAGATGGTGCTTGAGTTTGTGTTCTCCATCTTGTCGGAGATAGTGCTTTGTGTCTAGCAGATGCTCTACATGTAGTTTTTAAAATGTGAAGTATAGCATACACAGTAATTTGTACATATTGTAAGTGTTCCGTCTGATGAAATTTAGGGATCCACAGTCATGTGTTGCTTAATGACAGAGGCGTTGTTAGGTGGCCTCTTCATTGTGTAAACACAATAGAGTATAGTCACACAAACTAAGATGATGAATATATTATCAGGCAATAAAATCTTGAGGGACCACAGTTTTACATGTGGTCTGTCATCAAAACATCCTTATGTGGCACCAAACATCCTCTATATTCACTTGGTGACTGCCATTCAGATAACTCACATAAGTCACCTATCTGGGATTTTGATTAGAAATGTATTGCCCACTTTCAAGGAAGTTTTAATAACTTATTATTCACATTTATTTTAAATGCCTTTGTCTATTACTTCCAAAATTGAGATCATTTCTTGGCCCCCATTTTTGACTGGTTTTTCTTGGTTATTTCTCTGCCATCAGTTCCTCTTCTGACTTCTTTCACATCTGGTAAGTTTGGACTGCCTGCTGTGTTTTCAGAAACTCTAGTTTACGTTCCCTTCTTCTCCTGAACTTTGAGTTGTGTGCTAGCAAGTGGTTAAATCATGGGTGGGGCACTTCAAGCATGCAAAGCCCTGGCTTCAGCTTTGTTAGGACACATCTATTTCAGTTTTTCTTTCTCTTAGGGCATCATCCAGATACCTAGGGAGTGTGTGCAGGGGGTCTCAACTGAATGTCCAAGGTATTGACCAAGTTCTTTCCATTCTGTCTGGATCCAGACTCCAGTATTGTGTGATCTCTATGCTGATTTCAGCTTCTCAACCACTGGACTTCATTGAGCCTCCAGAATTCATGCTCCCAGGCACAGGCAGCCTTATTCGATCAAGGAACACAGGGGAACTGCCACACGGATTTCTGGGACTTCCTTTCTGTGTACTCCTCTGTGTCACTGTGTCTCTGTCTTGAAATCTCAGTTACCTTTAAAGCACCAAGCTCTTGAGCTATGTGTCCTCTGCCTAGTGAAACTGCAGATATCTGATTGGTCTCAACCTCTCGGTATTTCTGTTGGAAAATGAAATGTTCTATAGGGGGAAAGATCTGTGGAACTGGCCCAGTCTATATGCCTCCTATTACCCCAAACTGCCGCTTACTGTTGGTTGCCCTTCATAAAAAATGTAATTTCATGTTGTTTGTCCAGGTTTTATAGAGATTTTACAATAACAGGTTAAAGGTGCTTTTAGCTACCTTTCTTGTCTATAACCATAATGTCATTTAATAATTGAATAAATCCTATAATTAGCCTGTGCTTTGCTTTAAACAAACCAAAAATGCAGAATTTTGAAATGTATTTCAGCTCTGGTTTATCTCCATTGTTTTAGATCAATATAAGAAGGTACATTTCTGATTTTTGATATCTTACAAAGTAGCACTGCCCTAGGTATGGTCCATTCTCAAATCAGTAAGTATTACTTTATATTTGCCTCTGAACTATAAGTTGATAAAGCTGCTGAAAAATAGGACACTGGACTTAGGACAAAAATATGGTCTAGTAGCCTGCATGAAGTTCACCTGAACAGGCATATGGAAATTATTTTAGGTAGCCACATACTTTCTCACTAGTTTTGTTTTGTTTTTTCCTATTATGACCTCAATTCTCTTTAAGCAATGCTTATTCACTGGTCTCCTAAAAAATAATTCTACCTAGAGGAGAATATAAACTCAGAAAAGAATTTGTATACTTATATTTCTCTCATCTCTTAACATTAATTTTTTTTCCAAAAAGAGTGCTGTATCTTTTCCTATTTACCTTTCACTCTAAATGGAATTAAAATCATCTTGTTGCCTTTAGAGTTATTTAAAGTTTCATTTCACGTTCTGCTCTTCCTTCCTCTTTCCAGAGTGGACAGTTATGCTTGTCCTTTCTTATGGGATTCTCCTACCATCTTTTTTAATACTTTTAAGTAAATGCTGAGAATGCTGTGAGGCAATCTCATTGGCATCTTTGAAACTTCCTTATCTCTCTACTTTTTCCTTATTTAACTAATTGATGGTAGTATTTAGTAAGTTTCTCTGTCTCCCTCTCTCTCACTGACACACACACACACACACACACACACACACACACACTCTTCTGGTTGTATGCGAGCTTTAAATGTCTGGCTAGCAAGATTACACTTTTTTTTCTAGTTAAAAAACGTGAAATGTGTGTGTCTGTGTGCGTGCGCACATACGTGCACGCCTGTTTTTTTCAAGGGTGCTCGGCTTATTTTTCCTAAGATGTAAACTTCCAGGGGAGGAAAAGCCAAGATGTCCTCTATTACATTCCTCTGCATAAACACACTCACTGAACACCAAAATCTACATGCATTGGACTGTCCGCTAGAGAAAGGTTTCCAGCGGAGTCGTATATTTTAACCGAGCTGGGATCATTCATCGATAAATTGAGCCCAAGGAATCGACTTCCTTCCAACCCTTCCAAGTAGTTCAAGAAAACCAATTTAAAAGGGAACGCAAAACTAACTGACCAACAGCGTCTGTCCTTGAAGCATTGGGCGCTCAGTCTGGAAACATGTGAGGCCACTCTGGAGCGTGAGGCTGTCCTTGATCCAGCTTACTGTCCCGCTTTCCGCGAGCCCACCCCGAAAGGACCACGGGATCCCCCAATTAGCTTTCCTCGCCCCCTGCCAGGCAGAGAACCCCAGCCAAGCTCGCCCGGGAGGCAGGCGAGGAGGCGCCAGCAGGGCAACTGGGCATGCTCAGAAGCTGGGCAGGTTTGGGTCTCAACCAGGCAGCTTGTGCATTACACCAGCGCTAGCAGCGCTAGGAGGAGAAGCAGGAACGCTAGGAGGAAGGGGAGGAGGAGCGGGCCAGCGGTAGCCACGACCGCCACCACCAGGCAGAGGAAGAGTTCGTGGGGAGGGACAGACCCTCCTTTCACTTGGAGCGTCTTCTGTGTGCTTTTGGAAAAAGGGAATACAAAATTAAGGAGATAGAAGGGAGAAGGGGAAAGAGTGAGCGGGCAGACAGGGGGGAAAGGGCGTGAACAGAAAGGGCCAGAGCGTGCAAGGCAACACAGGGCGCGGGGGCGGCTCTCCCCAGTCCCGGGCACTGCCTTTTGGGCAGGTGCCGCTGCCGCTGCCCAAAGGCGGCATGTGACACGCGGCCTCCGCTGCCCGCGGGCGGAGTGCTCTCGGACCGGGAGCGCACACACCGCGGGGCAAGTCGGTGTCATCCCGGATCCCCGTGCTCTTCGTCGGTTCGCCACCAAGGCAGCCACGCTTCTGGGAAAACGGGCGATGAATCGAAGGGCGGCTCCGGCCAGAAACGCGAGAAACTAAGGACAGAGGCTCCCTGAACGTCCAGCGGCAGAAGACCAGGAGACGGTGGACGGGACGACCCCGGTGCTCCGGCAGGCGCGGAGGACCAGCGTGGGACCGCCACCTGGAGCGCAGCTGCCAAGTAAGGACTGCGCTCGCCTCCGGGCGCTCGGCAAAGCGGGTGGCGGTAGCGGATGACCTGGTTTCTTGGTTTATCTCTTTGCTAAAGGAAGAAAAAGTTTTCCGCGCTAGTAGGAAATGTTTTTGCTGGAGTTTAAAGAAAGAACAGTAGAGGGAATGAAAGAGGTTGTTCTGTCAATTTGGGGGCTCGGGTGGGGCTTGAACCTCGAAATCGCAGTCTGCTGCGGAGTTGGAGCTCAGGCACTGAGGGTGGGAAATGCCGAGGTGCCACCCAAGTGCCTGTAATGGGACGGGAATAAGGCGAGCGGTGGCCAGAGGAGAGCCGGGGTCGCCCCACCCAGCTTTCTTTCGCTTCGATTTTCTCTCCCTCCGACGCCGAGACACCAGTCGTCCGGGCTGGCGGAGCTGCTGGGCTGTGTGTGTGTGTGTGTGTGTGTGTGTGTGTGTGTGTGTGTGTCCGGTGGGGCCCTCGTTTGATTTCCTACGGTTTTTAGGAGAGCACCCGCGCCAACCTTGTAGCGGAGCCGCTTGCTTGAATTGCGTTTCAGGGAGCGAAAAGGCAAACGTTGCACTTAGAGTAACGCGGGCGAAGGTACGTAGCCAGGGTGCGCTTCTTTACCGACCCAGGCAGTCTATACTCGCGCAGAGGCGGCTGCTGAATTGCGCCGGATCCCTTCTCTGGAACCCTCCCCGGGCACAGCCTCCTGACAAGAAGGCTAATTTCTGCTTGCTTTTAAAGGGCGGAGGCGGGGAGGGGGACAACTGTCTAGAGCAGTAGATTTCGCTTGTCTACTTGGCTGAGTGCGTGTTGGAATTGTGATCCTGATCTGCGTGCTCCTGCGTGTGTGCGACTCTTCTTGCATGCAGGTTGGAAGTGAAGAGAAAGCAGAGGTTTGGGTATTGCATCCATATGGACAGATTTTGAGCACGCAAACCTTCATTTGCGTACAAGTGTTATAGGAACCTGTTCGAAATCTGTGAGAATATGTGCTCCCCTACCCTACGCCGCGGATCGTGTTTGCAGTGTGAACGGACAGCTCTCCTTGGGAAGGAAATGTATTCATCAGAGCAACTGTGCTGTTAAGGACACTGGTTATTTCATTGTATGCTTTGTACAGACCTTTCTTTTCTGTCTTGGCTTCTGAGTTCCAACAAGACAAATAATCTACGCCCCGCCCCGTTTTAGCCTTTCTCCTGGGTTACTATTTAAAAAAAAAGAAAAGAAAAGAAATGTTTAATAATTATAAACTACAAATAATTATATATTGTGAGATCATTATATTGCATGAACCATTCATCCTTATTTCCTGTGCTTGAAACATTGCCCACGTATTTGCTTAAGAGAGGGATCATGCATGAGAATGAACATTTCAGAAGGGGAAATGAGGAATCCAGAACAGATACATACATGTAGACGGGATTGTGGTGGCCACATACTTTTTTTAAAAAAAAATGAGTTCTTTCTGTTTCAAATACCGTGGGTAGACGGGTGTTGGGTGCACCCTCTTGTTATGGAAGCTGGTATTGCTAGTCGCACATGGGCATGGAACATGCCTCCCCCTTCAGTGTGTTCCAACACATGTGGTTCCCAGCCCATGCTTCCAACACTAAGTAGCCTTTCCTTAGATTTGCTTTACACGGTTTGTCTCAATTAGTTGAATATATAATTAGTGACTGTCAAGCTACAAGGCATCGTATTTTTGAAGGGATTTCCATATGGAAATATAACTTTGGGTTAAATTACTAACTGAAAAACAATTATGTTGTAGGTCCGATTTAGATGGTTTTTGTAGGCTGGCATGCTGTAAGATTGGACATAACATGAAAATAGTGATGATGAAATCGTTTGTTTTGTTGATGATGAAATTGTTTTCAGTAATGGTGGATAATAATTCAAATGGGCTTGATAGTTGGAAGGGAATCTGAGATGAAAAGTAGGTTTAACAACCTTTGGTATAGAAAATTGCAGGGAAGCCAAAATGTAATCTGGGAAAAGGAACACGTAGAATTGGTCAAGATTTAGAGAAAGAACAAGTGTTGGGGTTTTTTTTTTATTATTTTTTAGTTGTAGGTAGACAGAATATCTTTATTTTATTTTTATGTGGTGCTGAGGATCGAACCCAGTGCCTCCCGCGTGCTAGGCGAGCACGCTACCACTGCGCCATAACCCCAGCCCAAGAACAAGTGTTTTAATAAAAAGAGTTTTGTATTAAGCCCACATTAAAACTTATTTAGAAAACTTTGTTTTTAAAGTGTAAAGAAATCCATGAATATTCATTACCCTCTTTTTCTTCCTGGGGAGGGGGAATACCAAAATACCGCTTTATTTCTTAAGATTATTTAAGGCTGCATAAACATTCCTTAGAGTGTTACCTTCCTATTTGTTTCTTAGGAAGAATAATGGTTATTTTCTTACAGAAAACTTTTTGATTATTTCAAACTAGAGTGAGCAAAAATATGACTTTTTAAAATCATATTTTAGCTTTTAGTTGCGGGCAACCTGTTGAAAGTGAGCCTGAGGGGGGGAAAATGTGGAATTGGCAGAACTAGAATTTCTTGGATCCATTCTAATAAATCGAACATGAAGAAAGTTAAAGGATATGATTAAAAATAAATTGCCTTAGGTATTTGTAATTATAATGTAATTAATTTTTCCACATTTTTACCTAAAATATCTTGTCATTTTTTGAGCCAACATGGTGTTCTTCCCAAACAATGTTGTTAACATTGGTGGATTTACTTGCTCCCTCCTGAACTGCCTGGACATCTTCAGTGTAACTCTTAAGAGGCTGTGTCTTGGATACAGTGCAGGAGGTTTATGTGGAAAGCAGCTGTGGAATAATGGCACTCCAGATAAGAGATGAATGAACTGTGAATCATAGGAAGATGGAGACTCCGCTGGGTGTGCAGAGATGCATCTATCCCTCACTTATGGAGGCTGATTTTATATCATCATATATTATGACTAATAGCATTCTCCTCCAAGTGTGGTTTTAAAGGATGAGTGCATAATTGGAAATGTTTTCTTTCATAAAGTGCATTTATGAGTTTAAATTATACTTTCCTTACAGAAGAGTATTTAATAAGGCATATATGGCTCCAATAAAAATTAATCAAATTCCTCTCCCAGGTTTATTTTAAATATAAGTCAGCATAGTAAAGTAGCCTGATACTTAATTGTTGAATTGAAGCAAGGTGAGCATTGTTTTCCTAGATATTGTATCTTTCTTTTGGTCTGGTGGAAGGCCTGTCCTAGTTCTTAGCTTTAGGGAACTTGGGGATAGAATTTCAACCTCAGAGGAAAGTTTTGATTTTATAAAGAGGTCATCTAATGAATTTGACACAAGACAAAGTTTGTCAAGCAGCAGTTTGTTTCTGGTGTCTGACAGACTCTACCTTGTCCTGCCATTGCTCAGATCAAATGCAAAGTGATTCCTTAACCCAAATCAGTTGTCACTTTGCAACCCCCTCCACCAGCCCTCCTGGAGAAGCTGGGAGGTGCAAAGGTGTCCCCTTCCCCAGGGAACCCCACCTTGGAAGGCTCTGTTAGACTGTTACATTCATCTTTAAACCAAAAATAAACAGTTTCATTGCAGTGAATCTGTTGAAAATGTTGAACCAGAACATGCCTTATAAAGAGGGTGTGACTGCCTCAAGCATTTCTTTCTGCAGTGCTTACGTGGAGATGATGGTGGTTGCCCTGTCCACACCTTGGGGTGGTTTTGAGAACCAAATACATACTACATACGCAAATGCCCTTTGAACAAACTCAGAAACCCTGTGAAGTGCAGTGCTTGATTAGGACCCAAACCCCCTCAGTACTGCCTAGTGGGAGCACAGAGCCCCAGCGTGGAGGTGCCCTCTGGCTCAAGGCTTGGCAGCTGGGTGTTCCTTTCTGTCCAAAAGTCTTTAGCTCCTGGCAGGCTGTCCCTTGGGCTGGCGATCTGTGTTCTTCCACCTGTTGGAACTTCCTGCCCCTACCCTGCTGTGGCCAAAGCTCTGCCTGGCTTGCGCCTTCTACCTTCTCTGCTGGGGCTTCAGCAGCAGCCTGTCCCTGAGCCTGCTGGTGATGACAGGAGGCCACATAGGGAAAATTCTGAGCCACTGCCATCTTCTCACCGAGTACTTTTGCTCCTCTGAAGCCAACACGAATATGGACACTGAGAAAACCCGTGGTGGAAAATAAGGAGTTAGACAAACAGAAGCTGGCAGATGCAGTGTGAGCTCTGAACCTCACCTTCCTACCTCGCTCTGCGTGGGATCAGGGGCCCAGCCGGCCTGAGTTAGGTCTGCCTGCCTAACCCTAGTGAGTTCTAGTAATTTCCTGGTCCTCTTCATATTTGCCATTTCATAGGACTAGGCTTTTCTTGCGTTTTCAATTCACATTTTCAGTACTGGACTTAATGTTTTGCCTGGAAAACCTTTAGCAGTGACCTTGACAGTCCGCCTTGCTCTTGCCAAGAACTCTCCAGGAGCAAAACTCCATTCTCTTATTCTCAGTGTGTGCTTCAACCCTGGTGTGGACAAACCTCAGGACCTAAGGCACGGCCACACTCCTGACGGTGTATCATTGGATACACTTGGAGGCGTAGACTGCCAAGTTCCACTTGACAAATAAAATCTCCTTGTGTGTCCTTGTTGGCAGGATCAAATCTCTGTCCTCCACACCCCTCCTGGCCACTGTAACTTGAGTTGCTGACTATCCACTAGTGAATTAATCCCTCCTTCATTAGCACATTTTTTCTAGCCCAGCCCTAGTCTCTTTCCTGTGCCCGCTGTTCCCTTGAAGTCTGGCACACAGTTGAGCCATGACATATTTTACCTTCGGTCACCAGTATGCCACAGGAAGTGGTGCTAGCATAGGCATCCTAGCTCAGGCTGGAGCTCCTCCAACTATTGCTGTTTGGGCAAAATTCAGGTGAGTTGAACCAAAGTTAAATATATTCAGCCTGTTTCAAGGAGGGTCTCCAGAAGGAGCGGCTCCTAGGTCTTTACTTCGGGGACCCTGCATTTCTGCTGGTGAGATATCCTAATGCTCTTCTGCTGAACCTTGTTTATCACAGGCAGCTAGGGCCCTGGAACCTGTTCACCTGTCACCCGTCACTCTGAAGTACATCCCTCCCACTGGGATTACCTATGGAGTCCAGACTCAGGAGAAAACTTGTTACTGCTTACATGGGTCGATTCTTGCCCATGATCACTTGAAATTCCATTGAGCCAGGACTCACTGATAGGAGAATCTCATTCAGTGACAATTCACAGATTCAGAATTCAGGTAAATTTCAAATGTCATTGGGTTCTTTGATTCATATCAGTGAGAGTGTTGATTCCTCTGTGTGTACACATGCGTAGTATATATGCATATCCATTGAAGAGGGTCATTGTAAGCAGTAACTTCTGTGATTTTTCACTTTCTTTGTGTAGGATAGTCTATAGCACTTTTTGGAGAGAAGGGATACTCAGGAGCACTTGACCTCTGAGCCATACCCCCAGCCTTATTTTATATTTTATTTAGAGACAGGGTCTCACTGAATTGCTTAGCACCTGGCTTTTGCTGAGGCTGGCTTTGAACTTGTGATCCTCCTGCCTCAGCCCCAAGCCACTGGGATTACAGGCATAAGCCACTGCGCCCGGCTCTACAGCACTTTTGGTACATGAAGGTCCCTGAAAGTATTGACATGGGACAGAAGAGTGAACATATAATGTCCTTCCCTCTTTGCCTGTGATTCCCACAAGCGCCCTAAAGCCTTCCACACATGGGGCCTTCTGTGAAGAAAGCCGACGGGAAACTGGCATGGCTGTGGAGCTTCCTTGCATGGAACCCTTGCTCTTCTTGCCCTACCCTTAAGTCCGTCCCATCTCACAAGGACCCGCCACCCCTTTCCAGTCTTTCCAAGTGCAGCCACCACGGTGCTTTCCCCAAAGTGAGTCACTTTCAATTGCTTGATTTATTCGATCAGTAGAAACTGATGACCCATCTGAGTGGGCAGCTAAGAACCACATCTCCCTCCTCTGAATGCTGGTGGTGCCTCCTCTCTTTAAAATTAAATGTGACACTCAAGGTACTATTTACATTGATTTTGTCCAAATTTAACTCTATGGGAGAATATGATAGGCATGCTTGAATAAATCTTAGAATATAATGTATAAATCAATCCATCTCATCTCTGTGCTCTTATCACTTAGACACCTGTGTGTGTATCTTTGTTCTGATGCTTTCTTGCCAGTGTGTCTGTGTGCCAGGCACCGTGGATGCTGGTTTGGATGCATAAGAAAGGGCAGTCCAGGACTCTGCCTTCCAGGAGCATACGATCAGCATGAGGTGAGAACAGCTCAGCACATCTCAGAGTTGGAAGGGGATGATAGATATCCTATTAATACTCGAGGGCTTAAAACAACAGGAATTCATCCTAATTCTGGAGCCACAGGTCTGAGATCAAGGAGGTGCCAGTGGACCACATCCTTCCAAGACTCCTGCAGAGGAGGGAGGAGGAGGGTAAATCCCTCCTCCTTGCTCTGCCAGTTTTGGTGACTGTCTGCATGACTTTCTTTCTGAGACAGGGTCTTGTCTGTTGCCCAGGCAGACCTTGGACTTGGGATCCTCCTTTCTCAGCCTCCTGAGTAGGTGTCAGCATCCCTTGCCTTGTGACAGTCTTCCTGTCCTCTCTGCCTGTGTGGTCACACTGCCTCCTCTTTGTGTGTTCCCTAAGGACATGTGTGTGTGTCCTCTAAGTCCCACCCAGAAAATCCAGGACAGGCTTCTTTTCCAAAGAACTCACTTTAATCACATCCATTTCCATGTAAGGCAGCCATGGACTCTGGGCTTTGGGAGGTGGGCCTATCCTTTGCAAGACCTCCATTCAGACACTTGCAGATGTCATTAATGAACAACTTCTACCGGGTGAGTTTTTTAGTGTCCTTCAAAATGAGTGGTCTGTATGTTTTGAGAAGTTAATACTCACCGGGTAGCTCATTCCATTTTCAGAGAGCAGTGAGGAGCATATCTCCTCTGTACTGAGCCAAAAGTTGAATTCTTACTCTTCCTACTCCTTTGCCTTCCTTACAATTCTGGGAATCAGGATGACAAAGTTTCTCTCAACTTTCTTCCACAAGAAAACCTTTACATTTTGATAGTGTAGAGTTGATTCAGTGGGGTCCCACATGCACTTCCAGATTTTCATGTTCATTCTTAACATTTTTGGTGACATTCAGAGATGAGCATTCCCATCTCCTTAATCCCAGTGTTCTCTGCTGCTAAGTCCTTGACTTCCGGCTTCCATGGGGTGGGGGGGGTTTCACAAGAACTACTCTTGGAAGTCACCTGTAACTTGAGTCACAAAACCAGTAGCGCTTCTGTGGCTGCCCCTTTAATCTCCTAGGGAACGTGTCTCTGCTTCTTTCATTTCCAGAGCATCCTACCTGCAGGGTCTCCTCCCTCCTGTCTTTCTCATCCCCAGCTTTCCACTCCCATCTCCTGTCTGGTGTGGTGCTGGCCACCAATGCTGCCGTCTTGGTTGACCCTCATGCCCTTTTCCTGCCTTGCCTTTTATGATTTTATCCATTTTCGTGGTTTCAAACACTCTTGCAGGGTGAGTCACACACATTTCCTCTTCTCCAGGGCCCACTGGACTTCAGAAGGAACACTGCCCTCTGCTCGCTGAAGAGAGCAGCTTCCCTTGCTCTTTCCACCTCCTGCTCCTCTCCTGGGGTTTCCATTTCTATGAATAGCAGGACCTTCCTACATTTCTGAATAAATTTGATGTACTTCCTTCCCTGGCCTCCCACATTTAGCCAGACACTAGACTCTAATACTTAACTAAATAATATCTCAACCTCTTGGTTACTTTCCTTTCTTGCTATCAGTGCTTTAATTCATTGCTTCTCCAACTTCAATGTGCCTTCAAATACATAAGGACCCTAGTAAGATGCAGACTCTGATTCATGAGGTCTGGATGGAGCCTGAGAATGTGCATTTCCAACAAGCTTCCAGGATATGCCGATGCCTCCTCTATGCTCAGACCGTGTTATGAAGGAAGGTCTCAAGTTATACCTTCATATCTTCATATGATCTCTCTGACTATACTCTGACCTGGCTCTCATTGAAGTCAAAGTTTGATTATCTTGTCCTATTCTCAAAGGCTTTCTTTGCCATCCCTTTCCAGTATCTATTGAATAACAACTAAATGCCTTGCATCAGCTTCAACCCGTTCCCTGGCTTGATTTACATTGTAAGTCCAGGCTGAATCTCAAGGTCGCCCTCCACTTAATTCTCAGTACTTGCTGTACGTTCTGCCTTGTTATTGTGCTCCTGGGGATGCCCTTTCCTCCACACCTTCGGGGAGCCACATTTTAGCAATTTTTCAAGGACTGCTTGAAATGACATTTCTCCCTAAGGATTCATCTTCCAGGACTTTATCAGAATCTCCATCTTATCAGTGATCATATTCATTCTTGTTTTATGTGTGTGTATGTGAATAAATTATTTCAACTATCAGGCTGTGAAATTCTTGAGGGAAGATGCCATATTGCATTTGTCATTGGTTGCTGTCACGTCAATGCATAGACTTTTCCTTAAATGACCTATCTGCACATTGATACATAAAAAATGTAAATATAGCATTTTTGCTGCTTATCACATTATAAAACTAATGTATCGCCTAAAAAAATTTAAACATTATGTAAGTGTATAGTATCAAAAGGAAAAGGCCATCACTCAGTGCCCCAACTCTGGTTAGCAATCTGATGCGTCATCCTCAGATATATTCCTATACTGCTATAGATTGGATCTGGAGTGTCGCCTAAAGGCCCCTGTGGTAAAGGCTTGATCCCCAGCCTGGCGCTTCTGGGAGGTGGTGGAAGCTTTTGGAGGTGGAGCCTAATGGGAGGTCTTTAGGTCATTGGGGTAGTTACCTCAAAGGGGATTGTAGGAACCAAGTCTCTTCTCTTTCTCTCTTTGCTCCCTGATCATAAGGTGATGATTTTGTTCGACCTTGTCCTTCTACTATGATGTTTTGCCTCACTCCAGGCCCAAAGCGAGAGAGATAAAAATCAATCATGGACTCAAATGTACAAAACTGTGAGCCAAAATAAACCTCTTCTTTTTATAAGTTGATTTATCTCAGGTGTCTGTGATAGTGACAGAAAGCTGACTAACATATGTACATTCTAACATTTACTATCCACAAACCTGGGATAATAATAGACTTCTGAATCTTGACTTGAAATATAAATCTACCTCCCTATTTTTAAATTTACAATTCATTCCAAAACACTGACTGATTTAACTGCATAAAAATCAATTCATTTAAAATGGTCTAGCAGTATAGAAATATGTTTGCTTTGAATTTCTTATCAGTTAAGCATATCTTTATTCAGCAGTTTCTCTGCTCCTACATTATATGAGACAGTTTCAATTTGTAACAGTAAGACACAGATACTGGTTGGAAGATCCAAGCTAGTCTTATGCTTTCAGAGTAATGCTGGGTGAGGGGTTGATGGAGAAGTAGTGGTTATTTATCTTTGGTGCCAGATTTTATGTTGAAATGTAAACTTTCCCATTACTTCAATCTGTAAAGAACAAGTGACACATTTTGGATTCTGGGTGTGTACATATTCATCTGTTTATCTAAGACATGTATATGTATATTACTTTTTGTTTCATGAATGAGCATAAACAGAATAAAAATGGAATGGCTTAACAAGTAGTTAACGAAATACATTTAACAAAACTATGATTTAGGTGTAAGTATGAAAAATAAGATTAAAACATCATGTGAAGCTGAGCACAGTGGCTCACACCTGTAATCCCAGGACTTTGGGAGGCTGAGACAGGAGAACCGCAAGTTCAAAGCCAGCCTCAGCAATGGTGAGGCGCTAAGCAACTCAGTGAGACCCTGTCTCTACATAAAACACAAAATAGGGCTGGGGATGTGGTTTAGTGATTGAGTGCCCTGAATTCAATCCCTAGTACCAAAAGAAAAAAAAAAGAAAAGAAAAAAGAAACTACAACTTTGAAAGAGTATTTAAGACATTTACTTAAGATCCACACTGTGTTTGTGAAATTACATAAAGGATATTTGTGTATCTTCTTTCCAACTCCTGAAAACTTTGTTCATGGGTTTAGTTACTACATCTTCCTTGTGATATCATGTGTTTCATATATTACTTAATACCAGGAAAAATTGAACCACTTCTGGAATAATGAAAGCAATTATCTGGTAATTAAATTAAACCATCTTTGTATTTTTGTGCTGGTGGCAGGGAAACTCAGACCTGAAAATAATAGTCACAGTAGCCAGGTTTTCTGTACATTACTTTCCCTTTTTTCGCTATTATTTTAAATTTGTTTTAACCTTTCAATTTTAATATAAGCACTCTCAGATTCTCATTAGGAAATGGGGGAATATAATTTAGAAATATATAGCCTAAAATAATGCCTATGGATATATGCCTAGATATGGAGATGAGAAAAAAGGAAATAAGTGAATACTTTTAAAAGAGTCAAAGGAGACAAAGCAATGTGTTGGGACCAAGACCTGAAAACCCCAGTAACTACCTATGAGCAAAGGAAATAGTTTCTAGGTCAAGGCAGGATATCCTGAGAAAAGAACAAGTGTTGGAGACAACAGAAGCTGGTGATAATTTACATGAATTCTTTATTTTCAGACAATGTTTTTTGAATCCATGACTGTCTTTGTAAATGTGTAGTTGACAGTTAAAATTGTATGTGTTTGTAAGTGTGCAGTGTGTTGTTTTGCTACAAGTGTGCATTATGAATGGGTGAAGTCAAGCTAATGAACATATTTATCACTTCATTTCATGACGTTCTGTTGTGAGGACACTTATTTAAGATCCACACTTTCAGCCATCTTCTGGTGTACAGTACCATATTAACCCCAGTTGCCTATGCCACAGGTCTCAATCATGTTCGTTCTGTCTAATGGAAATTGTGTACTTTTGGCCAAGATCCCCTCCCTTGCAGCCCCTGGAAAGCCCCATTATACTCTGTCAGTTTGCCTTCTTAGATTCCACATATAAATAAGATCATGTGGTGCTTGTCTTTCTGTGCCTGGCATATTTCATTTAATGGAATGTTCACCAGGTCCATCCACATAGTTGCAAATGCTGGGTTTTCTTCTTTTTTTTTAGGGCAAAATGGTATTCCATTATGTAGATGTACAGATGTACCATGTTTTCTTTATTGATTTATCCATCTGTGAAGGCTTAGTTTATTTTCTTATCTTGACTATCATGGCTGATGCTGCAATGAACACAGGAATGCAGGCGTCTCTTTGACGTGTAGATTTGATTTTCTTTTGCTATATACCCAATAGTGGGATTGCTGGTAGTTCTGTTTTTAATTCTTAAGGAACTTCCACAGTGTTTTCCATGATGGCTGTACTAATTTACACTACCCTCAACAGGGCACAAAGGTTCTCTTTTTTTACATATCTTTACCAACACCTGTTATAAGTGCATAGTGATGGGGGAATATCTCATCACTGGTAAGAATGAGAGGATAGATCACTATGGATTTAATTTGCATTTTTCTGGTAATTAGTAATGTAGAGCATTTTTGATATGCCTGTCAGCCATTTATATGTCTCTTAAGGTCCTTAGCGAATTTTTCAGTTGTATGTTTTTTATTTTTTGTTTTTCTTGTTATTGAGCTGCTCATGCTCCTTACATGTTTTGGACATGAACCCAGACCAGATACATGGTTTACAGATATTTTCTCTGGATACACAGCTTATCTCTGTTGATTGTTTCTTTGGTTTGATGCCATCCCACCTGTCTGTCTTTGCTTTTGTGGCTTTGGGGGTCATATCCAAAAAATAATAATAATACTAATAATGAAATAATGTCACAAGGCCTTTCTTCCACTACTTTAATAGTTTCATTCCTAGCATGTAAATTGTTAATCCATTTTGAATTGATTTTTTTATTTGGTATGAGATAAGGCTCTGATTTCATTCTTTTGCATGTGAATATCCAGTTTTCCCAGCACCATTTATTGAAGAGACTGTCCTTTCTCCCTTTTGTGTTCTTGGCACCTTTGTGGAAAACCAATTGGCCACAAATGTGTGGGTTTATTTCTGAGCTGTCTATTCTGTTCTGTTTGTCGTGTGTTTGTTTTTATGCCAGTCACATGCTGTCTATGGTGCTCTTTATGTGGAGATTATTTTATACTTTTAAATACATATATAGAAAAAAATATATATATATACAGAAAAATTAACTGAAACATGACTAAGATTAAGAATTTCTTGAGCTCAAACAACTGGTAGTGTCAGAGAAGATCAATAAAACCAGGTCTCACTGTCTTGCTTTTCACATCTTCAGCATGACATACATACATGTCTTCCTCACTAGAAGCAAGGAATGAGACCACCACCACCAAAAAAAAAAAAAAGAGGAAGAAGAAGAAGACAAAGAAAGAAAGAAAGAAGGGACACCAAGGCTTGAAGAAAAGATCAGAAAGTCAATTCTGGGAAATTGAAAAACCCATAGTCATAGGGACTGTCCTGCCCCTGCTTGAACCATGGATGAGACCCCGATTAGCCTGATAAGGCCACAAAGTCAGACCAGGTGGAGTCAACAAACTGGAGCCCAAGTCAGAAGCCTGCACCAGGCCAGGCAGTCCGTGGCTGCTCTCCAGCTTCAACATGAGCAGCACCTGTGCCCAGCAGCTCTTGCCCCTTCTGCCCTTGGCTCCTGCCTTCTGCTTGTGTTTACCACACTGTCCTCTCTGCAGGACACTTGCCTCTGAGTGTGGCAGGCTGAACTGGTCTCTGCTTCTGGCCCCTTTCCTTCACCCTAGGACTTCTCAGGTGACCATCCTGCCCTTTGTCTTCTCCTTGGCCTGAGCTCTCTGGCTCTCAGCCCTCTGGCGGCTGCTCTTCACTTTCCTTCCTCAGCCCCTCTTCCTTGATCTTAGAGACTCTGCAGAACATTACTAGATTTGGACATCAAAGAGACTCTGGTGGTTATCTAGTTTAAACCTCTTATTTGATATTTGAGCAAACTGAGACTCTGGGATATTGAATGCTGCACTCAAGGCCTGAAAATTACTAAGCCTAGATCTCTTGACTGCACATCTAGGTTTTTGCATCCATTCATGCTAAGTTTCTTCCAGAGGATCAGCTGCTTGGTTTCTTCACTCTGCATCGCTTCTCTTGATGATCTCAGCTGACTGTATGGCATCAAGGATCAGTAGGCACAGATTTCTCATCTCATACAATTCCTCAAGTGCTGCACATCCATTTATGGCTCTCACACATTTCTATAAAGAGTACTCAGCGGACAACTTAGTGTACTATGTATGCTGGAATCATCATCTTCCGCCAAACCAGGCCTGTCTCCCACCCTACCCTCCAGTGTTTGCTGGTCGTTGGCATTGCAATCCTCCTAGAAACTCATATTTGACTCGTTTTGAGTTTTTATTTCCTTTACATCCTCACACTTGCCATGCAGTTCCTAATCCTATTGGATTTTCCTGGACTGCCTCTTATTAATTCCTTCCCTTCTGTTCCCCTACTCCCTTCTCTTCCCCAGGTCTTTCCTATCTCCCCTTTGCCTGGTGGCTCCAGGAACCTCTCACCCATCTCCCTGCTCCCAATCTCTTGTGGTTTTTCACCTGTTCTATAGTGAGACCAAAGTCGTCTACAATTTCCCCTCTACATAACTCTCAATGCCATCCCTGTCCCACCTTTACAGGGGCCTTGCAGTCACATCAGCGGGATTGAGGTTCCTTGGATGTGCCTCCTGCCTTGTGGTTTCTGCAGAGGCCTGAACACTTCCTGAAGTTGACAGTCCCCTCCTGGCCCTAGTGGCACTGCAGATATCAGGAGTCCTGAATTCCCAAGAAAACACGTCTTCTGGCTGCCTGTGTTCCTTGTTCTCATATCTGTTGTCTTGCTTTCCACACATGTTATACTAGAATAAATTATTTGGCTACTGATCTCTTCCTTTAAATTCCAAGCTTCTCATCAGGAACCACCTGTTACTCTACACTGCACTTTGCAGAAACTCACTGGATTGAATGACACTCTAGATTCCTGTGAGGGCAGAGATTTTTATGTTTTAGTCACAGATATATCCCGAGGGCTTAATATAGCATGTGGCACATGGTAGACTCAGACTAAGAATTTGTTGCTGAGTGAGGTTCTGTGACTCTTCCCCTTGGGGAGAAAAAGCAATCTGAGATTTGAAAGTGTTCCTAGTATCTTGATATTGGAAAAATAGTTGATTATTAGCAAACAGGAATCAGTCTTCAATAAGTGTTATACAGGGTGTAACAGAATTCCCCCGGTTGAAGCTGATTCTCACCTGACTCGAGTGTTCCCTGCACAGATATCATGGCTCCACTGGTGACCCTCATGTTTTGAGACTCATGGTCCTTTTTGACAACATCCCCCAGGTAATGAATCCTCTCACTAGCTAATTCTAAGGGCCAGTATTTTCAGGTCATCAATTTGGGTGGATCACCAGCTGCCACATTGAGCTCTCCCAAATGTTCTTAGTAACCACGGAAAAGTTTCAATCAGAGGGATTTGGGGTGATGTTTCTAAAACCGTGGCCTAGGATCATATGTGCCAGAAGCTTCTAGGATAGTTGCTAAAAATGCAGACTTGGGGATTGAAACAAGACCAGCTGAATCAGAATGGAGGCAGGCCTGTCAATCTGTGTTGACAACGGGGCAATATTTATTTATTGTCCCGTTGACAATAAATAAATATCTTGCATGGTACTCATGTTTGCTAAATTTTAAAGCCCATGAGTTGTAGAAAGAAAGAGATTTTATACTTTTCTTTTATGAGTAGATTAATAGCCTGGATTGACAAGGGGGATATTATCTTATCATAGACTGCTCTCTGGTAAAATCAGCCATATTCAGTTTAGGATGCTTCTTAGGCTTTGCAAAGGCTGGGGTGCTCTTTCCCACAAGAATTTAAACACAATCAGGTAATGGCAGATTTCAGGTGTAGAATTAGGACAGAACTACTTGTATCAAATGTACCCTACTATATCTACATATATATTTTTAACTATAATATCAATGTTATCAATGTTTACAAAGTGTTAAAAAACAAAAACTGTTATCTTAACTATAAGAAGCTCTTAACATTTTTGTTTGTGTCTTGGCACTCTCATGAACAGACCATATTTTTGCATGTCCATGATGCTCTATTTAGAGGTTATATTTCTGAGCAAGTACACCACATATATTATTGATACGAATAGCTGGGTGTCAAAAATCATTGAAAAATAGTCTACAACTGTCGCCTGTGTGCACATGATAATCATTTGATTATCATGAACATTATGAAACATGAATATAGATTGATTTTTCCCATCCTTTACAGGGCATTTTGCATAAGTCTTCTATAAATGCATAAACTTTAATAGTCATATGCAATACAATTGCTACTTTCCCACGAATTTTAAGTCATATATTATCTTTTTTAAAAAAAAAATGAAATTAGCAATCCTCTGTTCCTTAAATGTTTAGAAATTCCTATGGTAGCAAAGACTCTGGAGCAAGGAGATCCACAGTCTGGGCAATTTCTAACTTTTCTCCTAGTCATTCATTTGTTCTTTAGATTTATCCTGTTCCTAAGTCAGGCAGTGAGTATTCTAAGTGACGAAAGGATGAGTAGGAATTTATACTCTTGGGAAAATCCACAGAACCTCCACTAGGATTCACAGGTGTATTTCTAGACAAGCCTTCTGTACTTGGCATCAAGGCCAGAGGAGAGATGAGCATATTAGGACAGTGTGACCAACTAGATTTGTGACCTTTTCCAGCCCTCTTAAACGTGGGGCTTAAATTAAATTTTCTCAAAAAAAAAATTGACTGCTTTCTAGAAAAATTAGGCTGCCAACACAGATTTGTGCCACTAGATGGCAGACATCTGCATTTGTGTGTCCAATGAGGTGGTGGTTCTGAAAGGTTCAAAATGACACTTGATGTGAAAAAAAAAGTTAGTTCCACATGAGCAACAGGTTGGCATGGCTGTTCTGTTCTATGGATCCTGTGTTTTAAATACCACCCTCTCGTTGCTCCCTGGTGTTTGGTTTTCAGTTTGGCATTCTGCTCTGTTCCTTTCGCATGGAGGACAATCTGAACCTCCTGTTAAAAGCCACATTTGTTTCTGAAACTCTCAATGAATTTTCTCCAGTGTTTTGTTTATCTGAAGAAGTTAAAATAGGCTTTTCAAATGGAAATATATATTAATGCCCTGGTGGCTCTGGGGACAGTGTAGCTTTTTCAGATGCATGGGAAACAAATATTTCATTTTCCTGTGATAACAGAAGAAACAAAGAAACTAGGTACTCTGAACCTGGCCCTTGCACTTAATCTACCATGAGCTACAGGAGTCCAAAGAAAATGAAGTGTGAACCAAAGCTCTATCAGGCAAAGCACATGTATTTACTGGATGGCATCCCCACAGCAGAACTGACAGCTGGCCCAATTCCACTCACGAGCCAACCATCCTGCCCTCAACATAAGAAACCAAACTCACCCTGTGTTTTGGAAGACTGAGGGTGCCACATGTGTGTTTTCCAAGCCCAACCCAGATCAGACTGTGAAGAAGTAGTATCGCTGACTTAGATTTCTGGAATACCTGTGCTAATTAAAGGCTGCCACTGGTTTCCTAGGCAGCTTGGACAAGGTTGTTGTTGTAAGGCAGCTGGGTTCAGGAGGGGCTATAAAAATCTGTGGCAAAGTCTTGACCTTAGATACATGTTTATAATCTACAAATATGTTAACTTGTAAAATAGAATCATCTGAGCCAAGTTGTTCATCAGATTCAGGGGGTGGAGAAGCCAAATCTTTTTGGAGAGATATCAGAAATTTCTTCCTTTAAGAGATTTCATTTAAGAGATGTTTTAAAGGACCAGTGAGATTTAAATAGATGGAGGGAGATACAAGGTGGGTGATTCAGGCAGCCCTTCCTTATAAGTGAAAACTCCTTGCTGGTTTTCGTCTGTGCCAAGAACACACTACTTCAGAGCATCCGTACTTGCTGTGGTATTTATTTGGAACACTCTTTCCCCTAAACCTACATATCTTGCTTTTTTACTTAAATCTTTAGAACTTTCCTCACATGTCGCCTGATTGGCCACATTTTATAATCACTTTGTCTAAATTCTTCATAATCCCCTCGCATAATGCCTATTTTCCCCCATTTATTTTGTTAATACCCCTGCAATATGAGCTGCATGAGTCTGGGACTTCATCTTTCTGTTTTTAATTGCTGAATATCCAATTTAGAACACTGTCCAGCCTGGAATAGGTCCTCAAATAGCACTCACTGAACCAACGAATGAATAAATATGAATACTCAGGGTCACTTTAATTTCCTTATTGCAGAAAGGAAAACTGACAAACCAACCTCCATACTATTCTTTCATGGGGAGAGTGCCCTGAGGGCCTTTCTTTTTTGGGGAGACCGTGGAAGAGTGGCATTATCACTAATGCCATTTTTTATAGAATGAATTCTAGGATTGTAGATGTGAAGAGTAATGAAATAAATTAGCATATTCAATCAAATGTACTTTAGCATGTCTGACTTTGTTTCCAATAATGCTACTTTTCCATTAGAAGCAAATATAAAAGAGCCAAACTCATACCTTCAGAGGGAGCTGAGGTGGCTCCTTAGCTGACAGGAATCTAGTCTTTCAGACCGCATTCATCGCTACTCAACGTTTAAGAATTCTGTTTCCATACCTGCTTATTTGCATAATTATGAGCATATGTATAAAAGAGAAGTAAAGAAAGTACAGAACTGCTCAAGAGTGTGTTGGCCTGAGATGCCCTCCACGTGCCGCCAGATACTGAATAGGTTTTCACCTTGGTGGGTGTGATCATTAATCTCGACCAGCAGCCTGACTGGATTGAGAGAAACCCAGAAAACTGGCAGAGCACGCTTGGGGGTGCGTCTGTGTGGGTCTTTCGAGAGATGAGCGGCAAGTAGTTCCGAGAGCTGCGGGAAGCCCCGCCCTGAATGTGGGTGGGGCTGCCGCTGTCCAATGGGCAGGGGCCGCATGGGCGGAGTCGAGAAGCCAAGGATGCTGGCTTAGAGTGCGCTGCGCTCCCCTTTGGTGGGGATTTTTGGTTTTGGTTTTGTTAATTTATTTATTTTTCTGTTGTTGCTGCCATTGCCCCAGAGGGCGGACTCCATTCTTCAGCCCTGTTTTTTGTTCCCCACTGAGCACACTCCCCACCCTTTTTATTTTCTGTTCTGAGATAAGGCGTCACTGAGTCGCTGAGCGGGCCTCCACCCTGGGGCCCTCCTGCCTCTGCTTCCCCAGTTGCTGAGACACAGGCGAGCGCTGCTGAGCTCTCAGCCCCCTTCTCAGCCTCTGCATGCAGACTCTCCCCAGCGACTCTTCCGGGCTTCCAGGCCTTCAGCCTGGACCACGCCGACATCTCACTGGCCTGACTTTCCCTCTGAGGCCCCAGGTTCCTGCACTGAGCAGTTGCTGGTTTCCTGGCTGTCCAGCTTGCAGATGGCGGTGGTGGGACCATCCAGCCCTGATCCTGTAAGCCAATCCATAAATCCCCTCTGAATTATCTGTTATTTATCCATATTGGTTCTGTCCTCTGGAGAACCCTAATAGAGTTGGCATATAGGATTTCTGTTACGTTAGTTATTCCGAGATGCGTTATAGTAACTAAATATTATACTCATCGGCGTTTTCACATTAAAATTACAAGCTTTGCAATAGTTCTAAACGGACTTGGAAATACTGCGTTTTATTTTTGCATTCATCAACTACTTACAGAGGAGCAGCCAATGCCAGGACACCCCTCCTCCCTTGGAAGAGAATGCAGAACCTTGCCCTCGGCGTTACTGAAGTTTAGTGCGATTTACAACTAGTTTTTCTTGCTGTTGAGAAGTAGCTTTACAAATCATAATGTGATAAATAATCTGGTTTGAAGGATGTTGAGGTGGGCGCCGTCCCCATCTCCAGTACTGCAGATCTTCTGAAGTTGGGTGGGTAGAAGGCATTCACTGGCACCGTTGCTGCTTTGGAGTCTAGAGGCCTCCAAATTCCAGAGACACAATTTCCAACACTCTGGGAGCTGTTCTCAGGAAACACTCTGAACTCTTTTCCACAAGGTATGAGACCTCGGTTAGGCATGAATTTTTCCCATCTTTTCCCATCTTGCGTGACTGTGGGGAAACTTTTTTCTGGACCCTTAATCAACAGGTGTGGCTCCAAAGTCAGTACGCAGAAAGTAGGAAGATATTTCGCTGGGATCATATAAAAGTTCATGGTCAAATAGAATTTAGAATGGTCATGAACTGCACTTTTTGGTATTTGGGGTTGGTATGGAAGAATTTGCTGAACAGAGGATATCTTTTGTTGAAACAAAGTGTGATCTAGACACTAGAGCAGTTTGATTTGAGGATATCTAGTGTTCTTTCCTATCATTTCAAAGAAGCTTTTGGTGTAGAGTATTGAGGTGTCAGATATTAATTTTAAAATGGGTTTTCAAAGACAAAATGCTCTATGCTTCTAGAATCGAGGTCCTTCTCCATTTTTCTCCATTTACATTCCACCATTCTCCAAGTATAGTTTTCCTTTTGCATTTTCCTTGAGTCCAGTGTTTCTCAATTGGATTTTTCTCATTATGGCCCCACAAACAATGCTTTTTGACTGATGTCATAATGAGCTCTGCATTTCATGAAATTTTAACACTGTAAACATATTATGTATGTTTTTATATACTGAGGCCACTTGGTCAGAGAAGCCATTGCATTTTCTAAGATGTTTTTCACTCTCTCCAAAACCACTTTCAGCCTCTACAGGTGATTCCATTCCCATAGGAAGAGTGCTTCTATCTTGTCTACTGGGGCAAAAGACCTTCTGCTGCTGGGGGGTGCTGGCTACCAGTGGGGAGAGTAGCTTTCACTGGCTGCGCAATCATCACACAGTCCCCAGTCCCTGTAGGCTTTCCTCCCCTGAAAAGTTCTGTACCCTCCCTAAAAAGCAGGGTCCCTTCTCCACCCACTTCCTGCATCACTGTCCTTTGTGGAAATCCTGATCCTTCTGGACCTGCCTGCTGAGTTGACTCACCTGCTCTTCCAAAATATTCCCACTTAAACATCTACCATGTTGCCTCTTAACACTTGATTTTGGAACAGTCTAAAAGATTGGTATATTTTTCCAAAGCAAACATAATAAATTCCAAGCACAATTGCATTTATCTCGAGCTCCATACTGCTTTATTCAGCCTCACTGCCATGGGCGTCCTTCAACTTGCTCAGCTCTGACTGGGAATTCTGCCTGTTTCTCCACTGAGGTACAGTCTAGATAAAGCACTGCCCAGATCTGTCCACTCTGTTTTGATTTTAAATATGATTTACACAATTTTTACATTCCTATATCACCAATGAGTTTTTAAGCTTGTGTAATACCTGAGTTTTGGCTCATACAATGGTTAGGCTTTGAGAAGGACGGAGGGGAAAGGAAATAAACTGTATTGCCTCTGCCATGGGTTAGGTGCAGTGCTAGGTGGCCTTAGTTTCAGAGCCTCAGGAATGATTGTTGAGGCTGCCTCTGAGGCAGGCTTGCCCTTGGCCCTCTGGACATGAGGGTGCTACATGTTTACTTCTGCCGTGTTGTGTTTTACTTAGCAGGTAACTTACCTAGACAGCAAACACAAGTCATGCAGAGTTTCTAACTGGTAGACCTCCACAAAAGAAGAAAAAACAATGAAGATGAGTAGTTATGTGACCTTATTATTATTCTTTTTAGTGTTTGTTCTATTAATTGTTTATTTATCTTTTTCACATATAATTGTATAAAAGTAATGAACTTCTGGGCTGGGGTTGTGGCTCGCTGGTAGAATGCTTGCCTAGCATGCGTGAGACACTGGGTTTGATTCTCAGCACCACATACAAATAAATAAAAATAAAGGTCCATCAACAACTAAAAAAAATTTTAAAAAAAAAGTAATGAACCTCTGCCATTCAGAAAGTCACATAAGTCATTTATTTCCATCTTTCTAAATGTTGAAATCTCTTCATGTTGAAATGGAGAACTCACTTGTTTGGGTTATTTAGCTAATTAATGAAAAGGCTCAAGGTCAAGTGAATTTAGATGCTTCTTTGAGTCAGCATGGTTTGGGGGTATGGAAGACAGACACACATAGGTATGTATATTTTTAAAAATAAAGAACTCTTGGTTTATTTTCTACTGTCATTGTATACCTTTGGTTTTAAAAAAACTATATTGATATCAGAATAACATAAACTCATGGGTACATTCTCATTGGAGAAGAAGTCAGGGTCCCTGATGAATGAATGTGAGGTTTCTGTTGGGCCCCCATCATTGCTGGCACTCTCGGGGTTGTGACGAGTGGTCTGGATACACCCTTTGGAGCAGGGGTCTCCACAGCCAGCCTTCCAAAGGTGCTGAGTGGGGGACACAGGCAGGCCTCCTCACTGGCTGCTCTTTCATCTACTCCTTTGCTTTCTTTCTATTCACAATTAATTTTGTATTGAACACACATGGTGTGATGGGACTTCAATGCTCATCCCTGATATGAAGGAAAGGAGTAATTCCTACACTGAATCACAGGAGTGGCCTATATCTTAGAAAAATTGTTAATCCCTTCCTCAGTCCTCTTTCAGTAAGCCTGAGTCATATTGAATATCTACTTGGGTTGAGTATTTCCTGGGGAAGTGTTCACAGCAGTTAGATGTGATTTGGAGCAAAGTATCCTGCAACCTTTCCAATCTGTCTGTGTTGGGGTGCCATTAAATAAACATGAACCTCTACCTTATGTTTGTCCCAAAACAGGTAATAGGAAATCTGGAAGAGAACTATATATTTTAGCTCAGATAGCATACACTTTGAAGAGCAGGTCTAGCACAGAATGCCTAATTTCACATGTTGCCTTAAACTAAATGCATTTTGAGATTGAGGATCAATTCAGCCTACAGAGTAGAAATTGAATGCAAAGAAATTTATACAAAGCATGTTGGTTGTTTTCTTGGGATCCTCTGCCCTCAAAGAACATATAACTGTTAGTAAAAATATTACTGGTTGATAGAAAAAACACAGTCTGACTCTTTATTCCAGAAAAATTATTTGGTAAAATATCAGTACTGAAATTTGCAAAAGTTATTGGGCTTACTCTATGTCCAAACACCCCTAATTACTTCCCTTGTTGTATCTCATTTAATCCTTAAAACAATACCACAGGTTGCATTGAGTAGGTAAGTATGAAGAATGAGCATAATAAGGATAAGTGATACAATGTATCCAAGACAGGTTTCAAACACTCAAGGATCTGACAGATCTGGCCTTCTCAGTCTCTGAGCCAACACACAGATCTCACAGACTGGTACATAGGAAAACAATTCAAGCTTTCATACATAATATATTTTTTGAAGTCCTACTTCTTATGTCAAAATAACAACTTGCTAAATTAATAAAAATTAAGGCCAGAAATAAACAATACAAATACTTGAGAAATAAAAGGAATGGGAAGAAAATACAAAGTTGTAAATACCTAAAAGACACACATTTTGACAGGGTGAAATTGCTATATCTGCAAGTGTGATTTTTTTTTTATCTGTGTTGTTATGACCCACCAAGACATCACTGTAGCAGTGGCAACTGGAACACACTTGGCAATGTCTCCAGTGGTCCCAGGCTGGATTTTACTCAATGATGACTGCGTTGTGTGGGCTGATGATTATTTTTTTAATCAGGTGTGATTGGATTTCCCCCTTGGATTGAAATTCAAACAGATGACAAAACTGACATCAATATGGGAACTGAAGATTAGCAAATGTGGAAAAGAGCTTTCCCCTTTGGAAAAACAGAGAGGAGTTTCTCTGTAGACTGAGATTCTCATTCCCGGAGCTCCCCACCCCATCTCACTTGCTCTCTGTGGACGGACAGTAGTGATGGGAACCAGAGTGAAATTCCCTGCCTCTTCTTCCTGAGGAGGAGGATGTGTCTGTCTGCACTAGCGACTGACAGTCGGGTGGTGAGTTTTCTACTTCCCTTTGCTGCCAGTGATATTTTCCCTCTTTTCAGAATGGTTTAGGAATTGCTCATTTGTACATCAAGAGGAAAGGGTTTAAAGAAGTGTACAGTCTATCAAGGAATATGCTCAGATTTCACTCATTCCGTGATGGGAGGCGAGCAGATCTTCTGGGAGGGTTTATATTTGACCCTCCTCCTCTCCAAATCGAGTCGCATGAATATGATTCAAAAACTCAGATCTTTCCAGTTCACAGCTACCTCAGCCTCTGGAAAGACACGAAGACAAACAGAATGGAAAATGAGGGTCTGGTCACTTCATGGTTGATGAGGATGAGGCGGGAGGAGGAGTAGGGAGGTGCATGCAGAGTTGCTTGCAGAGTCCTGCGACAAGAGTGTTGACCGAATGGGGGTCCACTGGGGTAGCACCCCTGGTATCAGAGCTAGGTCCTGCCTAGGACCCCTCCGTGTCAGCAGATCACATGGGAGCTGGCTGTGCAGGGCTGACGACAGGAGCAAAAAATCAGAAGTATGTCAGATGGCCATTACCTTAGACACACAAAAACTGTTTTAAGCCAGTATGTGAGATTGAGAAATTAAGACATATTTGTTTTTTTAAATAATTTTTACATCCATATATGTGTACATCTTTAGAATGGAATTTCAGATTAGAAATAATTGTTGAGTATTTAAGGTCATCTAATTTGGATATTCCTAACTTAAATTTTTCAACATCAACCAGGAAGTAATCTATTAATTCTAAGTTCCATAGTTTTTCCTCTTAACTAAAGACAATTTGAAAAATAGAGCAAATTTTAGACTCTAGACAAATGAACACTGTGAATAAAAAACGATATAGGCTACAAATTTTGTTAAAACTGTTCGACAGTGGATAACCCATTCTAACAGTTTTTCCTTTTTGGTAGAGTTTTAATTTGCCATCACCAAAAATTCATTTCTGAATTAAAAACTATGTAAGATTGGATGTTAGTGCATCACGATTTGAAATAAAGCTAAGTGACAGATTTCCTAGCATATAATGCCTGCTCCATTAGCTAAATGTTTCCTAAAGATTTGCTAAAATGTATTATATTGAAGGGTTGAAATAGAAGTGCTACAAGTCACTTGCCTGTGGTAGCAGGGCAGGGGGCCACTTATGGACTTATGCCCTCCTAGGAGAGGATTTATGCCTTCCTAGGAGAGGACTCTGTCCAGTCAGGTACCATATGCCCTTTTCAAGGCCACACATTGCCAAATCCGAGTCTGTTCCTTTATTTGTTTACTTATTTATTTTCAGGTGACAATTGTGCCTCTTTTGGGGGGTACAGTGTGATGTTTCAGTACATTTATACACTACATCATGATCAACTTGGAATGAAACCACTCAACGCCTCTCTTCTGGCAATTTAGAATCATGCCATACAGTATTGGGGATGCTGGTCACTCTTCAGTGTACCAGAACACCAGGTCTTATTCCCCTTCTCCGACTGTGGCCTCATACCTACTGGCCAACAGCTCTCCATCACTTCTTTTCCCCTGCCCTCCTGGTCCGGGCCTGGGGTAACCACCATCCTTGAGCCAGTCTTTAAAATACAAGAAACAATGCAGACTTTCTATTGCTAGACCTTTTGTCTTTTTAAGAGAGGTTTAAAATTGACTCTTTATTTAGCATGACTTTTTACTATTGTTTGAATATCACTTTATAAATGTGTGTGGAAAATATTTAATATTTTAAAAATATTAAATATTTTAAAAATATTAAATAGGAAACAAGATTCCCGAGTTTCAGATCTCTCTGGTGGACAACCACTTTTCAGTGTCTGGATTAAGGAACCAACATCTGTGTGCATAGCCCAAAATATTGTGCAAAAAAAAAAAATGTCCTCTTCCTTGGACTACATTGTGCATCTTAACAGCAATTTGTGATTTTGAATGAATCAGTGGATCGTATTTTCAGGAGAAATACGTGGGCTTTCTTTAGGGTTCTCTTCTTAATTTCTTTCCAACTTTGGAATTTTTTTGTTCATGAAAGCACAGTTCTTTAAAATGTGCTTGCTTCTTGGAAAAACAAAAGAACTGACCTTTGTTCATGCATGGTTCTTTGCCCTCCGTGTTTCTCAGGGGAAGTTTCTATTGCTGATGTTGTTGCCATTGCACAGAGTGTCAATCCTAAGAAGGAACATGCTGCTTGCAACCATCAGTCCTTTGGCGATTGATTTCCTCGCTGCTGCTTTGACATTAAGCCTCATTCATTTCACAGGATGGGGAGTCATTAGAAGGAAGAGAAAATCCAGTGTGTGCTAAGCATGGTGTCAACTGAAATAGGTCCTGAAAGAGATACGGTGTTTTAAAAGCACAGATGCTGTGACGGAGAAGGACATGCTGAGAGGCCATGGTAGGCACGCTGGGAGGCCTGGAGATGGCCGGGCCCACTTTGTCTGAAACATAGGGCAGGAGTAGGAGGGAAGGAAGGGAAAGAGAAGAAGGATAACCACACTGCAGTCTAAGGGTCCTGTATTGCTTAGCTCCGGGTGTCATGTGCCTCTGTGAATACGGGGACATCTCTTCCTGCTGTCCATCGTCCACTGACTGCCTTAATGAATGTGTTGATTTGACTTGGTCTGACTTTGTCAACCATCCAGCTCTCAAGAGGATTCTTGTGAGTTCCACTGACTACAGTCATTTCAGTACCAAGAGCTTCTACCCAGCCTTTCTTGCCGACCGACATTTTCCAAAGAGTCAGAGTGGAAGCATGAGGTTTTTCATAGCTGTAATCATTTGGAAGTACGACTTGTCCTAACATTTGGATTTTGCTTTCTGTTAGTGACAATAAGTGCTGTGAGATCTGAAGTTTGACTTCAAGAAGTCACAGGGAAAATACATATACGGCTATTTCGTTCATCTTTCTATTCTTTTGAAATATAGTTATAAAAAGAGGCATAAGATTATATATGATTAAAGCCTTCAGACTCAGGGATCCTCTGGTCTGTTTTGTTCATATATTCCAGCATTCAATAAAAATATTAACAACGTCCACATTACCCATCATAGTGTGAAAAGGGAGCCATTTTTTATATACACGAGGATCAATATTTAAATGCCTTCAACCTTTTCCCTCTGTACTGCATCATTCTTCATGGTCTTATTTTATAACAGCTTATCTAGGGAACCATCAAACTGAACAGGCACATCTTGTGTGGTGCCAGTATAAAGCAATTTTATTTATATGTTTTTCCCATTGCCTCCGTGTATCATCTCAATGAGACAGATCGTTTCCTTGCTGTGTGTGAAAATTCAGCAGTCCGGGGACTTTCTGGCCCTCCTGTCATATATGCAGATACAATCCAGTAATTAAAGTTCAGATGTGGCCTGAATCCTGATCTTTCCTGACTCAGACCCATGGGGGAGCGGGACTGTAATCAGAGGAGCTGTAATCTATCCCCTTGGGAGACCCCTGTCTCTCCCGAGTCCAGCTGGTGTGGGACTCTCTCTCCATCACTTCAGAGCACCCTGTTTACCTGCCTCTACCTTCACACTCACATGCTTTATTGTCCCCAACTGTTTTCTGTCCTCAGAGATAAAGCCTTAAAGCTCTTGCATCCGTGTTTCTCCACACCTTATCAGTGACTCGGAGGAATGCGGGAGGCACCAGGAAATGTGGTACACTCCTCACTGGAGCCCCCAGGGGATTCAGATGCCCCGACTCCACCAGGGAGATTGTGAATCACTAAAAGTGAAAAATTCTACAGGGGATCCTGGTGCAGGGCTGAGAATCACTGAGCCAGATATTTGTTAAGGTTTTGTAAACCTCATAGTATCAGCACACTTTTCTTAAGGAAAATTTCAATTTTACCAAATAATGAAATATGAAAACTGGAGGTTTTCCCAGTTTTTCCTCATTCTGAGTAAGAATTATTAAAAACATCCTCTTTTCAAAGATTGATGAGTACTATTGATTTCAGTATAAGTCTTCTGAGATATCTATGCCAGTTTTCCCAGTTATTCTTAGTCGGTTTTATGCTGATAGTCAAAAGTTTAATTGTATCTTTTACCTGAATAGATCCTTATTTTTAAGGAAGAAAAGAATCTGGTACTTTTATAAACATACCATAATATTAAAACCATGAAATGCTGGGGACCACGATGCAAGCTGTGTTCACCCTTCCTAGATGTGACATATAGGCCCATAAATTTAATCACTTAAATGTTATTCTGCTTTATTTAAGAATTTTTGTGGTTAATAGAGAAAAAAATAAAACAAGGATATAAGGAGTACATAAAGCTTCTAAAAGAGATAGTGTTCTAGGTACGTAGGAATTTTTAAAGGAAATTAATAATAGATTCTAGTTTATCAATTTTTAAAGACTGAACCAATCTTTAATTATTCAACAAACATTTATTGTGTATTATACTGTTTATCAGGTGGTCATAAAAAGACAAATCTATGCAGTATATTCAAGAATCTTTTTTGATTTCAATACTTTTTCTTTCCAAACTTGGTAAGTGGTTATCTCCAGATAATCAGGTGGTAGCCTCATATTGTTCTGCTTTCTGACTCTTTGGTATGAAATATTCCAATGTTTTGAATTCTTTATTTAGGGATTTTTTTTGTGCAGTATACTTACGCATAGTTTTGGGGTTCATTTTGATGTAATCATACAAGCATGGACCATATTGACCTTTTTGTTAGAGTAAAAGGACTTGGCATAAATTTGCATTTGGTTTTATGACCTTAGCCATCTTTTTTGTTACTAAATGTTTATCATTTATTACAATTAAATATTAAATTCTCCTTTAAACTACTCTATAAGCTATCTCGGTTTTTAAAAGCTATGTACTATTTTAATGTGTTCTGTGTGTGTGACTTGCTATTTATAAATACAGTTTCTCTGCTCTTAAAGATGCTAGCTGATCTTTCATGATTTGATCTCCATAACATGATTGGAAAAATGTTAAGAGTTTTTAACCTTTTATTCAGAAATTCCAGGTAGTGGTGTGGATCTTTTGCTGTGAAATGCATCATCTCTGTGTCCTGGATCCCTTTGTGTCTCTGTTTTGGGCTAACTCTTCAGTCTCAAGTCTTCATTGCCAGACCATCCTACTGCTGTCGGGTTTTTCACTGGGTTCAAAACTTTGCCTATGTCTTTTTTTAACTTGTTGAGAATGCAAGGAATAATTTATGTTTCACTGGAATGTGCAAAATTCAGAAGTTGAAAGGCACTCAGATGCGATTCTTGTCTTTAGATGGTGTCACTATTAAATCATAACACAGATAACACTACAGAAGAAATGAGGGACATGAGAAAAAATGCAAGAAACAACTTACCTGTTGCATCAAAAAAAGGGACCATTTATCTTGGTTTTATATTTTATGAAATGCTATTTTTCATTGGTGCATTACAATTATACATAATAGTAAGCTTCACTATGCCATATTCGTCCATGCACATAATGTAATTTGACCAATCTCATTATGCAATGCTCTCCTTTAATGCAACAATAAATACTAATCTCAGTAATAATACCATGAAGAATCTTGGACATGACAATATTTGCGGTTCACTACATATTTTTTCTGTTGAAGACTTCAGCTGACATTTCAGAGTTTTATTTTGTGTAGTAATTCAGTGTTTAGGACCCTAAATCCTGAGGAGGTGGTTTGCCCAAGTCATGTATTTAGGGGGTTTCTGGGGCATCAATAAATAGTCTTTCCTTTTCTTTTCTGTTCTTTTTCCTAGTTTTCTGTGGTTTTTCAGAATAAGTGTTGGAAATCTGTGGACTGTGAGGCCTCACCATTTTATTTTACTCATGCAGTTATAAAGGTGAAGTTTTTATAAAGATCACAACTTGTTTCTTTAATCTCTTTGATAGAATCAAACCCACCTGACACATGAAAGCAGTGGTCATGTAGCACAAGTCAGTGTAGCAAAGAACACACAGAATGTGGCATGATATAGAACAGCTTTCTCGGTTAAGGGAAGACAAGATTCATGAGGGGGGCGCTTCAAAGATCAGAAGTCTGAACTAGTGTTGTTTGAGGTTGTCTGAGTTTCATGAAATTTATTTGATCCTTGGTCTCTTCTCTGCAACTTAGAAATAGCAATGTCAAGATCATAGTGCTGTACCTATAATGAAATGAAGTGAAGCTTGTTTAATATTTTATGAAACGCTTTTATTTAAAGCAAGAATAAGCAATACTCTCAAGAATACGACCGTAAGAAAGTTTGGGGTTGGCAGGATTTGAGCTTCTGTTGGAGGCACCTGCATAGTGTCTGTACCTAGGAAATTCTTGGGAAACAGATGAAAATTCCAAAGAAACTTCACATTTTCTGGCCTTTGCTTTTAGGGGAGGCATTGAAAAATACATACAGCAGGTGTGCCATGTTGATCCTCATATTTTACTTTTAAAAGAAAATCGTACATAATTAAGAAGTTAAAATGTTCATGATGATGATAACTTATTTATGGAGTACTTTGACGGGAATAGAAACTCCACCACGTGTCCTCAAAGGCCACCTGGATGCCATTGATCCAGGGTGTCTATTAACCACTTAGCCTGAGTCTGGTGCAGAACAGTGGAGAGGGGTAGAGGGCAGGAATGGCGGAAACGCCCCACGTTGGTTTTTCGGCTTCTGAGCAGTATTCAGGGACATGAAGTGAAACAATTTAAATAATGACCACACATTATATACTAGAATGGAATTTTATTATAAAACCATGTCACTAAAATTTGGAATAAGGAACACAATGAGCTAAGATTTAATTAGTAATTTGTGGAAAGCCTTCATCAGAGTGACGGGTACTGAGTAGAAGCCCAACAAGTGAGAAGGTTTTAAAATATCTATTATTATAACTTTTGCTTAAAAATAGGGAAATACTAAAGAGGAAAAACTTGAAAACATTGCCCAAGTGTTCCTTCCATTGTGAAACTGTCAAATGAGCAGACACTAATTAAGCTGTCTCGTGTGCTGCTGTAGATTTCAGCTATTCCTGCTTTTGTGACCCTCCCCTGGTGGTAGCTGGTGGGTCCTCTTCCTGACAGAAGAGGTACTCTTCAGTGAGCCACTGAGGCCTTAGGCCACCAGGCAGTCCTCGTCCATCAGATAGGATCTGGAACTTTTATTAATGACTCTTAGTTAAATTAAAATGGCTTTCGAGCTGCACATGGAAAGAAATATTAGGTTTGTCTTGGGGCAGGGCTGAAGGCAGGATGTGAGGTCCCTTCAGGAGCTAGAACCATCTTTAAAAATGTGTTGATTGAAATGAACACAGTCTGCGGTGCATTCATTCAACAAGCAGGTTTGAAGCCACGAATAAAAAGAAAGAACCTTCTCCCTCTGGGACTTAGAGACTGGCATTAAACAACCCATCGTGAGAGCAGGTACACAGTTAGAACTGAACTAACGTCTGCAACGGAGAGACGGCAGGTGCCCTGAGGCAGTCCGGGACATCTCAGAAGGTAGGAAATGTGAAGTCCATAGAGATAGCGTCTAAAATGAGGGAAGCACATTCCCACCAGAAGAAGTGGTGTGTGAGACTCCTCTGGGGGGACCGAGAGGCCCTGGGGCTTGGGGGAAGGTGGGCTGAAGGAGCCAGCGAGGACCGCTGCCGGCTTTGGAAGCCACACTCAGGAGTTTTGACCTTCTCATCCCAGTAGCTGGGACTGTGGAGAAACCCCACCTAGGAGCACGTGCTGCAGGGTGGTGCAACTGCCAGATGTTCTCACTGCTGTTGGGAAACGCTCACTGGGGCTGCAGCATGGGCAAAGCCCTGGGGAGGGCAGGTGGATTCTTGTGGAGGACGGAGCGGGTGTTGCAGCCATCCAGCTGAGAGATGCGGGAAGCTTGGGCACTGGTGTTACTCGTGCAGGCAGAATCAACGGACAGGGGGGCAGGAAGAGGAAAGGGCAACTCCTTTGCGATTGATTTGGGAGTGCTAAGAGTTAAGGTCCAGTGGGTCATGTTGGGACCAGGTGGCACAGAACTCAGCCTGTTGAACCTGATGGATCCACCCAGCAAAACTTCTCTTTCCTGTGTCCTCAGTACCTGTGTTTTCCTTTTCATTCATCTGCTCAGTCATTCATTCATTCCTTCACTCAACTGTCTCTTTCCTCAGATTGGTCACAACCTACCTGGGGCGAAACAATGACAAGGACTCCGTACCTGGGCTCACTCTGAAGGTTGGGCCATGCTGGTGGAGAAGCAGTGATGCATTTGGGAACCACAGAGCAGAGAGGACCCTGAGACTCCATGACAGGCTGAGAGAGGGAGGAGTGGGGGGTAATTGCCAATTTTCTAGATTGTGCAGGTGGGTGGATGGCTGTCTGTTCTTTAAATACAGACTGGGAAATAGGTTGAAGGGAAGCAGGGGTGAGGGAAGAAGAGGTGAATGAAGGAGGGGGGCCCAGTTGGGGGCATGCTAATTCCAAGTTATTTTAGGATAAGTAGAAGGCAGTTGGAAATGCATGTTTGAACACTGGGAAGAGATCTGGAGATAGTGATTTAAAGTCATTATCATGTGGTGGTTGTTAAAGCTGAGCGAGAATAAGATGGAGCATTAGTCAGGACCCCAGCAGGAAGCAGACGTCACCCCTAAATGGAGTAATGAAGGAAAATTTGACAGCCAGACGATTCACTGTGGACAGGACTAAGAAAACCAGCTGTGATGAAGAAGCTCACTGGGACTAGCAACAGCAGGGCCATTGCCAGGCCCGGGCCTGGAGATGTGGCTTCTGCTTGGAGAGGGAGAAGCTGAACTGTAGATGTGGCTGAAAGAGTGTCCATGGCACCTGTAGCCTCAGGAGAGGAGGCTACCTCTCTTCTCACCCTCTGACTTCTGGCCCCCCGCTGGCCAGGCACACCATGAAGCCAGAGGGCACTGAAAGCCCTGGTGGCCCCTGGATGGCATCTTCCTGTGGCACAGGGCAGGGCACAGGAAGGTAAGCAGTGGGGTGGTGGCCTCGAAATGGCAGGTGGGAAACAACCAGTGAGATGATCTGAAAAAACTGAGGCAAGAGAGAACTTCGAGAAACACCAGCATTCATGAGACAAAGAGGAGGAGTCTGTGGGCTGGAATCCAGAAAGACGAGAGATCACACCAGGAGGGAGTGGTTTTGCTGAAAGGAAAGAAAATGATCTAAGAAAAAGGAGATAATCAACGTTGTCATGTGCAGGATAAATAATGTAATGACAAGGGTTTGGGGTGCCGCTCAGTGGTAGAGCTGTTGCTATGCATGTGCAAGACCTTGGGTTTGATCCCCAGTGTGGCAAAAATAACAATAATAGCTAAACTCCACAAGGTGCTTGACAATTCAGACATTTGGGGTGCTTGGTGACTAGTCTTGTCTCATTTTGTGATTGGCACACACAAGGTAAAAGCTTGTAGAAACAGGTATGCGAAACTCAGTCATTGTTCCTGCTTCTCAGATGAAGAGGGGGCAGAAAGTGTGCCACCCCGAGCAGCACCTCCTCCTCACTTGCTGGTCTCCTCTCCACTCTGCTGCTCAGGCTCCCCAAGCACATGTTCTGACGTCACCTAGGGGAGGAAGATGGTGGCCACCATCCAAGGAGGAGCCCCCACTTTTCCATAGTCTCTTGGGGTCTGACCATTGCAGACACAAGTGCACAAGTTCAGTATTTTCCATTTCAAAAAATCAAGGTAGATTCTTTTACTAAGGGAGTCGCAGCACCAGTGTTGGTGTGGAGAAGGTCTTTCAGACACACAGCCTGGCCTGGCTGTGAATTGAAAGGAGACAGAACCACTGCATAGCAGATACTTTAAAGGAAGATACTGTCTTTGTATTTACTAGGAAACGTCAGGAGAACAGCACTTTGGAGTATGAGCAAAGTGTACATCGGGCAGAAACAGTGCATAGCTAACATTCTGTAAGTGTCTGCTGAATGAAAACGAAATAAAACACGGATGCCACAGAATTTAGTCATGAGGACATTTAGCAATACACTTTCATCTTACACTGTCTGACATCTTACCAAAGGATTAGTAAAAGTAACAGTTTCCCTAATTGTTTCAGTTTGTTTGTTGTTGTTTTTTCTGTGATAAAGTGTAACTTCATTAACCAAACAGCAATGAAAATTTTAACATGGCAACAGAATGATCTTTATCACTTCAGTGAATTTCTTTCCAGGTATTTATACCTGCGTGCACTTATTCTGCATAGAGCATATATAGCTGTGTGGAGTGTTTTCTTGTCGGCTTTATATAATGAGGGTTCTGTTACTTTACAATAATCGTTTTGCTGGTAGCATGTCCAGAAGACAGAGGACAGCCCTAACAATTGCTCTTACCCAATATGTATGCAATTTCATGTTTTCCAATTTTAGAAATATACATATGGGGTCTTCATACCTAGAATTTTTCACCTGAATTTGGGGTTATTTCCCTTAGAATCTTTGAATTTCCTGAAATCACATTTTTAGGGTCCAAGAACACAAGCATTGTGTTGGAACTGGATGCAAATTTTGGTGCCTTTGACATTACTGATTCCCAAGCTTGCCTTGGAATAAACATAATTCTAATTTCTTTAGCTTTCTATAAGCCTAGCAAATCCTTTACCTAAGCAGACCATACACACACACACACACACACACACACACACATACATACATACATACATACATACATACATACTGGGGATTACATTTAAATATATAAGGAGACCTTATATATTTTTTAATGTAAAATATTACTTGTTGAAAAAATGAAATAATTAGTTAATTTTTTTCTGTACATGACTCCCAAATGAAATTAGTTTTTAAAAAATTTGTTCTTTGTAAATATACATGACAGTAGAGTGTATTTTGACATATACATACATAGAGTAAGTATAACTTGTTCCAATTAGGATCCCATTATTGTGGTTGTATATGATGTGGAGTTACATTGGTCATGTATTCACATATAAGGACAGGAAAGCTATGTCTGATCCATTCCACTGTCTTTTCTATTCCCATCTTCTCTCCCTCCCCTTCGTTCTCCTTTGTCTAGTCCAATGAACTTCTAATCTTTCCCTCCCTTGTTGTGGGTTAGCATCTACATATCAGAGAGAACATTCAGCCTTTGGTTTTTGGGGACTGGTTTATTTCACTTAGCATGATAATCTTCAGTTCCATCCATATACTGACACATGCCATAATTTCATTCTTCTTTATGGCTGAGTAATATTTCATTGTGTATGTATACCACATTTATTTATCCATTCATGTTTTGACAGGCACCTCAGTTGGTTCCATAGCTTGGCTATTGTGAATTAAGCTGCTATAAACATGGATGTGGCTTCGTCCCTATAGCATGCTGATTTTAAGTCCGTTAGGTGTAAACTGAGGAGTGGGATAGCTGGGTCAGATGGTGGTTTCATTCCAGGTTTTCTGAGGAATTTCCATACTGCTTTCCAGATTGACTGCACCAATTTGCAGTCCCACCAGCAATGTATAAGTGAACCTCTTCCCCCACATCCTTGCTAACACTTATTGTTACTTGTATTCTTGATAATTGTTATTCTAACCAGGGTGAGATGGTTTTTATTTTTAAGCCCACCCAACACAAACAGTGGTAGCTGTGGATAAAAGTGAAGTTAAGGAAGTGATTTAAAACCCATTATCCCTGAGTACAAAGTTTCAAATGGCAAATCCTTAATGAACTGAACTGAGTCGGATCTCACAAGTAAGGTCTTAATACACGATTATGCAGTCATCATCCACGATTTATTTCACTCGAATTGTGATTTACTGTAATACTGTAATACATATGGGTCAAAAAGGCTAGCTGTGACCTAGCACTCATACCCAGTGTAACCTCAGCTGGGAATCAGGGAAGTGAGGTCCTGACCAGGGCATACAGAATGTGCTTCCCTCTTGCCCAGCACATCCCAGTGCAGAACTCACATGTGAGGCACAAGTTTTCTATGACGATGCATTGATTTTTCATATCTGGTATATTTATTTCATTAATATGGTTACATTCTTTTTTCTCTTTATACTTATTTTCTCTCTTTTGTCTGTCATTTCTGCCCATCTTCACTGCTGGGAATTTTCTCTCCTCCAGTGTCTCAATGTAATTCACTTAAGTTTTTCCAAAATTCCTACACGTTTGTTCTGCTCTTTACTTCTTCAACTTGATGAACATTGGATTAAAATTAATTGATGTAAATGCTCAAACTGTATAAAGCTATCTAAGTAAACACCTAGTTGCTTCTTTAAATATTTTGCACTGTACAAAAATAGATAAAATCACTAACATTACACATTTTTAAATGTTCACATTTTTAAAATGTTCACATTGGACTCCAGATTAAGTAAATAGATGCCCAAAATGCCCATGGTTTTATAAGCTCTCACAAGCTACTTATGCATCTGTCAAAGAGAGGTTCAAGGTAAATAGGTCGATTTTCACGTGACCATTACTTTGTTACTGACTGACCAAAGTGATGATAGGCATCCCGTGTTCAGCTGAATTTTGGGAAAACATTGATTAAACATTAAAGTTGGTAGATCCAGTGCAAAGAAGTAGTTCCCATGCCTGAAATCACAAATGCCTACAATGTATGTGTGTGTTCCATATACATATCGATGTATGTATATATATATTTCACCTGTGTATGTATATACATATATACCCTTATATGTACATATGTATGGGTATATGTGTGCGTATATATGTATATATGTATATGTATATGTGTGTATGTATGTATACACACACACACACATATATATAGCCAACCTGATTTGAGTGTCGCTTCTCTTCAGCTTTTTCTTTTTTCTTTTTTCTTCTCCTTCTTTGTTTCTTTTTGTATTGGAGTGTTGCCTAGTATTTTTTTTTATAATAGGTAAATTTTTTGGCAGGTATGAGTTTTCACAATAGAACAGAATAATAGCTAGGGAGATCTTAGTTACTTTTAATATTAACTGAATAATACAAAAATATTTCAACATACTGTTATATTGAAAATCACACCATCTACTTATTACTTTTAACCCAAATCAGAATTTATTTCAAACAAATTTCTGCCCCTTATCCACACAACATCGAGCCAGACCTCTCATGTGCATGAGAGAGCATGACCTTCCTAACCCTCACATATGGAAAAGTCTAATGAAATTCCTTCTGTTATTGAATTTACTTGGTCATGAAATATTTGTAGGCACCTGCTATGCCTGTAAAATGCTCTGGTGTACCTTAGGAGTAAAGTTAATTTGCATAATAAATCTATACAACATAGTTTATTTTCCCCTAAAATAAATACATAAGGTTCATAAGGGTCGCCTGAGAGTTTTTTTGTTCTGCCAGTCCTCCTCAGATGTTCAAATCTGCTTGGCTGAGTTTCATTCTCAAGAAAAAGTTTTAATGCCTATGAAATAGCAATTAAGATGCCTGCAGCTTTCGGCAGGCCCACCAAATAACACAGCCAGGTGCGGCACAGCTCTGTGATACAATGTCCTCTTTTCTAACAAAGAAATAGTTCTATCCCTTCAAACTAGTATGTGTGGACTTTGGTTGGAGCAAAGTAAACCCACCGTTCAATCACTGTGTTGTGCAGAGAAAGACTGACTGTAGCGGAACTTCCACTTTCCCTGCGTTCCCAACCTGACAGAACACTCCAGACTCCACAGTGTGGACTGTCCCTCACCCCTACGCCATTCAGAGCGTGTTAAGCACGGATACAAAGAAGGGACAACATCATCAGGTACCCTTTGGAAAAATTAAGCTGACAAGAATACCTTTGCCTATTTTAGGGATTTTCAAATGTCAATTAACTAATGACATGTCTGGACTCTAGTCCACTTTCCTGTGGCTGGATCCAGGTATGCCCCTCCACCACCCCACACTCTGACCCCTAAGACTTGGGCAATCTGCCACTTAGTATAAATCTGGGAGAGTGCTGGAAACCATACTGTGGATGATTATAAAACCCAGCAAGCTCCTGGGGGTGTAGAGTGCAGAGCTCTCCCCAGGTGCCTATCACTCTATATGCAACCATCTCCTCCTGAAAGGATGTGGAGAGCAGAGTGGTAAAGAAGGACACCATATCACTCTAATATGGTATGCAGGTGGTGACAGACACTGGAGGAGAGAGGAAGGAGGTGAGAGGCGCAGATTCAAGCTCCCCTCTGAAGTAGCGATAACATGCTAAGTCATGCTAAGTCATGCTGTAGCAGTTTTCTGATCTCCTAATAAAGACCTGGAGCATCTTGTGATTTGTTGATAACTTTCCTGGGGCACTGAGTCAGCCATTCTGTGCTCTTGCTGATCTGACATGATAGATCTGAAAACTCATTCATATTTGCATTTGTATTGAACTATATTGATCCTCCCCTTCAGTCATCTGGCTTCATTTGTGACTAATCTTTCCTAATTAGATGCTAGTGAGCTGCTACTGCTTGTCATGTGATGAGTGAATGTGGGTGCTCTGTATGTGGCTGTGAGCACAGTGGCTTTTAGGAAGGTGAACTAATTTGGGCTTACAGTGGGCCCAAGACCTGTCCTTTATAACATACATGCCAGCGCATCTATTTCATTGATATTGAAAAGCAAGTTTTGCTGTTCATCTTATAAAAATGTGGTGCCAAACAAATTCAAGAAAATGTGGTGCCAAACAAACTCAGGAAGAGAAAGGGATTTATGAAAATCAATTATGGTATCTTTTAATAATAAAAAGATATGATTGAGTTTTATTGGGTACTTCAAAACTCAAAGAGAAATAAATTCAATTATCAAATGCATTTTCTATCTAAAGATTATAACATGCCAATAAAACTTTCATAGACACTCTTATTTTTGAATATCCGTGCTTTCCAGGGTGGTGCTCTTGACCCTTTCATTAATTCAACAGTCATTTACTGAGCTCTATTCTCTTCTATTCTCTTCTATTCTCTCTCTCTCTCTCTCTCTCTCTCTCTCTCTCTCTCTCTCTCTCTCTCTCTCTCACGCTCTCACCTATATTTTCTTCAGTCTTAACCTCATCCTCTAAATCTTCAGCTGTAACTCCACGCTGTGTTCAGCCACCTGGTGCTGTGTCATATCCCTGGCTGTCCACTGCACATCTCAATCTATACCCTAGATCTTCATCAGTTGGGCATTTTCAAGAACAGGATTTACATATTGGAAGAGGGTATACTATTTTATTAGCTATTTGGTTCTTATTCTAAGCGTAGAAAGGATCTACCTGATGTTTTATCTGTGGTCTCAGAGGTTCTCAGTTGCCCAAGTCAGGAAACCCACAGGCAGCTTAACCCTCCTGCTTCTGCTCTGACTGCCTCCTTCTCATCAGTCATGCAGCCACATTGATTCTGTTCCATAAATATCTCTTATAGTCCCTTTTTTTCCCTTTTTCTTCTAAAGCACCTTCATTGCCTTAGTACGGGCTCTTCCCATTTCTTGCCTAGCCAAATGCCATTAATCTTTAATTAAGGCTTAGACTTCCACTCTTTGCCACCCCTCTGTCTCCTCCTACCTCAGAACTGCCTTTGAGCATCACAGTCTGATGCGGTTACTGCCCTGTTAAAATTCCTGGGAGTTTCCTACAGTTGCACTTTTGCCCTGATGCATAGGCACTGCTGTACCCTTATCTCTAAACAAGTCCCCAGGCAGTGTCCCGATCTCATCCTTCATGTCCTTCTATGTACTGGCCCTTCTGCCTGGAAGGCCCTTCCCTGCCTTGTTTGCTTGCTAACTATTACTCCTCTTTCAACTCAAGATGAACAGCATGTTCTCTGGGATACCTCCCAGCTATTCAGAGTACAATTACTATGTTACCTTTCCATATTCCAAGAACATTTTGTGCATGACTCCTCGAATGTGTCACATATGTTTATATGATAACCCTATTTATTTCCTCAGATAGTAGCTGCCTCAAGAACGGGAACTCCCTTATGTATCTCTCGCTTCCCAGGAATGGCACATTTAGCTCAATGCAGTAAATATTTATTGAGCACCTGCTATGTGCTAGATACTAAGGACATATAACACATCCATGGATGAAGGACAAGAATCCCTGCCTATATGAATTTATAATATTTATATTTATAACATTTACTTGATGTTGAAAGAGAAAGAGGGAGGAGGAGACACAGAATAGAGAAAGCAAAGGAAGGAAGGAATTGAGATTAAATTGTGGGATCTAAAGTTTTTTGAAAAAAAAAAAAACAATAGTGGGAATTCTGGTTGGGAATTTGAGATTTTCAAATCATGGATTCACAGAAAGGGAAGTAGGACCCCCTTGGATCTCTGAAGAGGGAGATCTTTTCTTCTCTGGCTTCCTGCTATTTCCCGACTTCATTACAGGACTATGGGGCCTGTGGAGGTCAGTTCTATTTCCCTTCCCTTCCCTTGCATAAATGTTCAGTAAAACTTGAGGTAAAGAATATTATGTGCAGTTACATAATTTTCCTGTAATTAAAAAACAAACAACGAGTTAGTAATGCCAGTGCTTGAAAGAGTGTAATAAAATGTTTTCCCCAATGCTGCAGCGAGGATTGTCACTTGATGTGATCTCCAGGGAACACTGAATGAAGATGTGAACGAATGCCTGGGTATGCAGCGTCTCCTTGAAATTAATAGCTGATAACTAATAGGCGAGGCATTCAGGAGTTTCCTGTTTCTTCCTGGTAAGCTCCTGTACTTTTAAAATTGTACTCAGTGTCTTCTGTGCTTCACAGAGTGTCTCACTGATAGCAAATTCCACCACATTTACCAATTTAATTTGTAAAATTACAGATTTTAAATTATAGATTTTATTTCGAACTCAAATTTTAACCTTTGAATTTCTTGGAAATCATTTTATGCCATTTTTTTTTCTTTGCAACATATCCATAGTCTGGTATTTTGTACGGTCAGGACCATAAATAAACGTTGTTAGGGGGATCACATTTCTCTTTTAAGAAATACAGATGTGGCATTCTGGGAATATAGTTTTGGAAGATAATATAAATAGTGGTTATATTAAAAATGAATTTGTGTCTGTGTATGTGTGAATATGTCAGCTCATGAGCATGTAAATAGGTAATACTTAAAAAGGTACTAAGGTTTGTTTTGAGGTTTTTTTCCTGATGTTTTCCAGCACTTTGTAAACACATTGATTTTAAAGATACCTCTTGGGCCCGCCAATTATTTGACCTGGTGAGTCCAAGAGATGTCTGCCAGCAACTTGGAATTTCATGGTTCCAATAAACAGTTAGTTCAAAGTGTTCCGGAACAGGACTGCAGGGCAGAGACAGAGCTGTGTCCTGTGTTGCTCTCACTAGAACATTACCACCTGCCCCAGCACGGTAGTGTAGTCTGGAAACAACACAGTTTGTTGTTGATGATGGTTTTTTGTTGTCTTCTTTTTTTGGTACTTGGGATTGAACCCCAGGGCCCTCTATCACTGACCTCATCCGCAGCCCATTTGGCTCCTCTTGCCTCAGCATCCCAAGCCACTGGCCTTATGGATGTGTGCCATAGACCTTCCAACTTTATTTGTTCCTTGGTATCTACTGCTCCACTGTTCATGCATCTCATCAACCTTCCAGAAACTGCCAGGGGGTAGCCACATGCCCTTGTTTGGATTGAAGGTGGGAAGGCTTTATGAATTTCCTTTGCATTTGTTAATCATGCTCAGATAATTTCTCTGTATAGTGTTCTTGTAAACTCCACCTGTCAATGCTTAATGCTTAATATTCCAAAACCTCAAACTAATTAATAGCTGCTTTTTCCAGGATAAACATATTTCTTTCGGTAGCAATTTGAGCTTATATTTTTGTGCCTTCTTCTTTTCCCCAGCAAATAAAATTTCCCCAAATAAAGCCCTGATGTGTTTCTCTTACTCCATCTTTATCAGTACTTTTTTCTACCCAGTTTTTCTTTAGTTTTATCATAAGATGCTCCCAAAGAGGTGACCTCTCATGGAATTTCCAATTCTAGGTCAACATGTGAATGGCTCACTGGGTATATTGTGTCTGACTGTCACTCACTCTGGAGCTCTTTAAATAAATGAGTGATCCCACACTGTTTGCAATCTAGTGGGTAATGAAAAATTTAAAAATTTTCTCCAGTTAAATATTTCTGGATGCCATGGCTGTGTTTCTTCTGGAGCTTTGAATCCCCCACAGTCTCTGCTCCCCTGATGGTGGTGGTGAACTCAGGTTTGTAGTTACATAGAGCTTCCTCACAGGGCCTTGGCACACCATGAAAGTGAGGGGGAGAAAAGCTGCAGAATGGAAGTGAGGGGGGAAAAAGCAGTCATCACGACAACCCAGGGAATCCGAGTCTGAGGTCTAGAACCAGAGGCCATGATGGAACCTGCCACAGAGTAGTAATCTAGAAGCTGTCTTCTATGGATTTAAGATAAAAACCAGAGCAATTTTGAATCATACCTGGAAATTTCCAAGGCCTTATTATGTTCCCAATGCTTTTCCTCATGAGTAACTTTGATCTTTACTGGCATTAGAGCTACAGGAAGTAGAGGGATCACATCATAAGGGCCATATAGAACTTAAAACTCATTAATGACTTCCTGCTCACTGTTTTTCTCCTTTAGCCATAATCACATTAAATTTTAAAATGTCATAAACGTGCTAATGTTCTCACCTAAGTGATCTTTCATTATGTTACATTTTAAGTGCTTTTACATTTATTCTCCCTTACCATGTTTTCTTAATAGTTAATGTTTACTCTCCGAAACCGCTAATGCACTGAGAGGCAAACCTTACACCATCTAAAATAGTGATAGTTCCTGACACACACACATAGGCATGGTCAAGTAAAGCTAGCTCAGGGTGTGATTTCAAACATCTATGTGACTGAAAATGGAGTTACAATTCAGCAACTAATTCAAAAAGAACAAAATTCTGCATCAAATTAGCAAAGCTACCTAGAGCATTGGCATTATCCATTTGACATCTCTCTGCTTGATCTTGATGGGCAGACAATGGGGAACTTTCTGTATTTGATTTTGATCATGGCAGCTAATATCTCCTTGTTGATTATCCTTGTGATACAGCATCACAGTAAATGGCAAGGTTTCTACAAACTTGACAGGACCATTGCATCAGCATTTATGAGATTTGGAAAGCTTTCAAAGACTACAAAATCTTGAAAAGATCAATGTGTTAAAAGAGATGATGTTTACTCATATGAAGGCAGGAATCCACTGTAAAGGACACTAAGGTTTTCTGATCAAGTGTGCAACCTAAGAAAAATATAATTATTTTTCAATGTGCCATTTTTCCATAGTAATATGCTTCTGAAATCCAATTCAGAATTCCACATATTACATCAGTAGAAGGTTTCCCAAATGTGGATTTCACATCAAAGAATAGGAAACCAAATTAAGACATATTAAGGACTCCTGAACAAGGCAGGTTTCTTATGGATCCGAGGTGCATTCCCGGCTATAATGTCCTTCATGGACATACCGCAGGCACCCTTTCCTAAATGGCCATCTAAGTTGGGCCTGGATTTGTGGCTGATTTCTGAAATAGCTACAGCAGTGTCTCCAACATACAGAGTGTAAATATCTGCAGGCTTAGCTACATCGTGGCAAAAAAGGCACCCTGTACCTTGGGTTGGCCAGAGACTCCACTATTCCTCTAGATCGTGGTCACAAAAAAAATGCAGTTTTGAAACATAGTCCTGAGGTATGCATTAGACTGGACTCTTGGATTACCCCACAAACTCAGGTCTAGACCGTCACTCTCTCCTCACACCTGCATCCGAATAGCTCTGCTGACAATCCTGATAATAACACTCATACTTGGTAGCTTTTGTATTTCATCATTCATTGGAAACTGGAGTTGAGGGAAGAGAAGCAATGTGAGAATTTCTGAAGATATTTGTAATGGCGATTGGGGGGTATTGCAGCCAGGGCTTTGGACAGCTGGTGTGTGGCCCTGGGCCTTGGATACTGGGAACTGTGATGGCAATGAAGGCCAGAATTGACATGGGGTTAAAGAAGAAGAAAACAGGACTTACTGAACAAAATTTTAATTATTAGTTAGTTTTTATAGGATAATGGAGAATGCAACCAATCAACAGACGACCAAAAATTGATCTTAAAGAGGTATAGATTAGTAAAGCTCCTCTGAACTCAGGCCTCACTAGCTTATTAAGATCTATGATGGTTATGGCTTGTTATCATGGCCTGGAGCCTTACACCCAAGTAGAGTGGACTGGCCGTGTCCCAGACTCAGGGTTGGGCCATTGGTGCCAGAAGTTTCAGCAGTCAACTTGCCTTTTATTGGGGCATGGAATCAGGTTAATAGGTTTTCAGAAATAGTTTGTAAATATCAGGAAGTTTAATAACTTCTCTATGGGGACAGGAATTTAGGGGCATAGCCTGGTATGTTTAGACATAAGAAAATGCGTAGAAGTTTGTTTTTGGAAATGAATCACACAGAAAAGAGAAATAGGAGCAAGAGACCAGAAGAAGCAAGAAGGAAACTGAGCTACAGGTCTTGGACAACATGCATATTCCCTGTTGAGGAGAAATACTAGAATTAAGGACGAGGATGATTTTATATTTAGGTGTTAAATTGATCCAGTTTAGAAGTCAGAGGAGTACGGAGTACACTTATCATTAAAATGATGTTTACTCTGATCTCTTAGTTAAAGTATTCTATCTCATAGTCCACACTCGGGATTTATTGAATGAATTATTTTTTTGTCAGAGAACAGATCTCAATTTTCTGTAGCTCTTCAACCAGTAACAAATGCATCTTTTATAATAGAACAAAAATGGCTTACAATGCTCAACTCTACCTAATTATTATTTTTAAATTCTTGTCTGGAAACCTACGATATTAGCTCAAATATCTTATAGTTAAACTCTGTAAGTAGTTTTATGCTGCAACTCATTGGGGTGAGGGAATTTACTCTGACTCCGTTAGGTAGACAAGATTTTGACTGGTGTGTTGCTTTGACGGTGTTTTATGGCTGGACGCCCTAGTGTTGCCAGTTAGGTTCATAAACCAACAGATTGAGGGCGGAAGTGGAAAAGTAAGCCAAAATCTGATTCTCCTGACCATGACTATCAGCTGGTGGAAGGGTTTGAATGTGTGACATTCTGATTTTAAGTGTGCATCATCATTAGTTGATGAACAGGTCTGAAATGAAAAAAAAAAAGATACAGGAACATTTGCAATTGGGAAAATTATCAGAGCAGTCGATTCAGACCAAGTTAAGAAAAAATTAAGACAAAGCAAAACATCAAACCCTAACACAGTCACTACCTAAAAGGAACTAGTTTCCATGCTTTTCTGTGCCATTCCAAGTGTGGTTTTAGACAATTATGCCTTTCATCAATATAGCTACCAAGGTTGTTTTTTGGGGGCGAGGGGCACCAAGTATTGAACTCAGGGGCACTCAGCCACTGAGCCACATACCCAACCCTATTTTGTATTTTATTTAGTGACAAGGTCTCACTGAGTTGCTTAGCATCTGGCTTTTTGCTGAGGCTGGCTTTGAACTCGCGATCCTCCTGCCTCAGCCTCCTGAGCTGCTGGGATTAGAGGTGTACGCCACCATTCCTGGCTTCTGCCAAGATGTTTAAAAAACTCTTGTCCCTAAAAAAATTCAGAGGGCAAGATGACATTCCTATAGTTTCATTTCCCATTGAGAATTTCCAGGATTTCTCTCTATTTGAGTAGAAATAAATCCATGAATGAAGGGTGTAGGAGTTAGCAGGTTTAGATGTGCTAAACAGCACATCTGTTTGGGAACCAATAGACAGACCTTGTTCAAATGTGGGGAAGAATTGGACAATAAGAGGGGCATTTAGAACCAACTGCCTGAACATGTAAATGTTGTTTCTGACCCTTGATAAAATAAAGAAGTGAAGATTGTTTAAAACCAGTCCCTGGGGGAGACTGGCAAAGGTTTCCAAATTGTTAATCCTTCGACTTATTTTTTATAGTTGTAGTTAATACTGTTAAACAAAATAAAATTTTGTCCAATCTTGCCTTGACTGGTTTGTTCATAAAGCTCTTTGTGTGTGTAAGAATCTGGTCTTGTCAAAACCTGAGCTGTTGCCTCACTTTCAAGCATAGGAAGGATCTAGACATCTTTGATAGTAAATTAATGTAAAGAGAAATTGAGAGAAATTAAAATAAAATTCTAAATACACCATTTATCTTTTTGGCACTCAGTACTATTTGAATATTATTTTGTACCCAGAATAGAGCCAGCTCATGTGTTACTTTTTAAATAGATATAATTTGCATGTTTTCTCAAATGCATCAGTTTCAATAGCAAAGTTTAGTACCATCCTCTAAGATCGTTGTTTGGCTACTAGACAATTGAAGGATGTGTTTAGCTTTCAATAATTGCATAGGTAAAGACAGCTTTTTTCTGTTTGTATTGAAGAATTTTTCAGATTGAGAGGTCTGGACTGTCTCTGGAAATAGATGTGTCTGAGCTGGAGCTAGTTTCACTTTTTTACCTTGTAAGTGGTAATTTAAAGCATAAGTTAGGAATTTGGATTGCAGCCTTTGAGTTTGCTCTGAGAGCGCGTCCTCTCACTGTTTTGTTCCGATAGGTAAGGAGGAAAGAGAAAAATAGAAGCAAGGAGTTTTTAAATTAGATTGCACTAATGAGCCAGGTTTCATTTTTTAGTTAAAAGGGCTTGGGAAGTGGTGGCTATTTAAACATTCTCACAGAGTCAACAAAAACATGGAAGGAGAGACAAATGCTCATTAATATTTAGGATCTGAGTAAGTTCTTTCTGGAGAGTTCTCTGCACCGAATCGAATCTCTCTCCTTGGTGGTGCACATGTGGTCTTTAGACTGTGGCATGGAAGGAATATTGGAGGCAGTTTAGCCAAGCCAGAGGTTTTAGCAAAGGTATTTACAAATAAGGAGGAAATTCCAACCGTAGTAGGTCTGCCTGTCATGAACGTTTTTATGCGGTTGTAAGAGATCTTACTGCTTGATGGTTTCATACATTTCACTTATTATGAGATAACAAAGCTTATTTTATTCATAGTGAGTTACTAAAGGCTGAGGTCATCGTTCTCAATAAAATATTGAAAATGATTTCACAATATTTTTTTTCATGTGTGATTACAGTGTTTGGTGTTTGTAGAGGATGAAAGTCCTGTTCTGGATACTCTTGTCTAGGGATCATCTGATGATTGTGAAATTTATCATGTAATCTCCTGATATGGTATTAAAACTGAGCATTTCGTCTTCGAATCTTCCACAGTTTGCTAAGGAACGTTTCCCTTTGTAGTATTATAAATGTGCAGTGGGCATTAATTTCTCTAAACAAATAATTATGAGAATAAATCTGGGAAGCACTGCCAATAGCCTGCAGTCATGGAAGCCCAGCTGGGGCTGCCACTGCAGAGTCCCATCCAGGGTATGCACAGGAGGAGCTACTGGGGCAAGACTCATGCAGCTGCAAGAGGGGACGGTGGCGAAGAAAGCTGTGTATAATAAATCCAGAGTATTTTGTCAGAAAGTGCTTATTTTAATGCAGAAACTGAAGAAATGCTTAGGAAATGAAAATGTTAAAGAAAATGCTTTTCTTTATTTTAGCATTAGTCAGTATTCTGTTTTAATTCCTCAAAGGCCAGATAGACCCAAAATTAGCTGAGTGAGACCTCCATCATCAGAGACCCTTTCAGAATTCAACACGCCATCACAGAGCTCTTCTGTCTCCAAATTATATTACTTCGGCTCTCTAGCAAAAATACATGTTTCATATTTTTCAAAGTCCTTCTACATTTATCTAATGTTAGCCACAAAAATAGCTTCTGAGGTATTTGCTTTTAATAACTGCAGTCTTGGCCTTCGGGTACTAAGAGCCAAGCACCAGGCCAGGCCTGTCAGATGTCGCCTCTGGTTCTTTCCAGAACTGCACAGCTGAGACCCCGGGAGCCTGTTGTACTAAGCAGTGAAGGCCCCAGGATAGTGTGGGTCTTTCCTGAGGTTCATACAACTGGCATGTTCCAGAGAAAGTATAAAAGCCTGTTATATTTTACCTCTCTCTCTATATATATATTATTTTAATTTGTTTTCCTTTTAAAAAATGAATGAGATCTAAAACAGTTCAATGACACACATCATATTCTGCTAGATACAATGGGTTACACAAAGATAAACAAGACATTAACAGAGATAGACATTTCATATACAACTGTAATAAAATAATGTCTTGATTAAATCAAAGAGTATATAAAATACTAGGGATTTGCAAAAGAAGAAGCAATTAATTTGTGCTAGAGGGAATAGGAAAGACCATGGAGAGCCCTGCTGGAGAACCTGAGATCTGAAAGTTGGGTAGGATTTTTGTCAAGGAAAGAAATCAAGTAAGACAAACAGAAAGAAATGGAGAGATGTAAAATCAGAAAGGGAATTGGGGAGAAAATTGACTGAATAATATAATCAGAATTATAACTCTGAATAAAGGATATAAACATGTATGATGAAGAAAAAACAAATTGAAAAGACTGAAGAATATCATATCTTTCCTAGGGGCCCAGAGGAATGGCAAGAACCAAAAGTGTATGTACAGAACAGAAAGAAATTCTCTCTGAAGTAGAGGGTTTGAATTTGATGATTATTTGTGCATAAGAAGATGGCAAGAGAAAGAACAAAAGGGTATTGAGATCTCTGCTGCAGCGACAGGCTGGATAGAAAGATGAACAGGTGTGTGGTGATCTATGACGCTACCCTTTTGTGCAGTTGACCGACTGATGGATTTGGCTAAGAGGAGATCATTGACTTGGAGGGATTATCTTAATGAATGATAATCCACCATTATGTCGAGTGTGTCAAAGTTGAGAAAATTGAACCGTGCGCATTTGAAATAATTTTTTTTTCCTTAGGAATGTGTGTAGCTCTACAGAGGAGAAAGAATAAATACATGGGCAGTACCAGCTAATCTAACAATGATGCTGATGATGATGACTGAGAGTTCCTCTTGCCAAGTGTCAGGCTTGATCCTAAATGCTACCCTATTTGCCTTTCATAGCACCACCATGAGGTAGATTATATTATTTTTTCCTTCCTCCCAGTGAAAGGAAAAACACATTGGGAACTTAATGGGCCGTGATCAGGATAAGGCAGGCATCTTTCAGGACGCAGGACTGTGGTAGAAGGATGGATTTACAAGAGCAGCTGAGATGGATAGGGATGCCTGATGTTTCACAGCAGTCTGTATACAACTGTTTTACAGTTGCTGGGGACAGTGTTGACATCATCTAAGATGTAGGGTGGAGGCGGAAGTTTGACTCTATCCTCTAATGCCCATTCACTGGAAAAGCAGATTTTAAAGGGTGGATTTCTGACTTTTTCTAAGAATTTTATATAAATGTAGTTAACCATTGAAGCTTTAATAGACTGAGTTAATATTTCTAAAATTAACTAGACTAGTGCTTAATAAGAAGTCAAAAAATGTTAGCAGTTATTATTACCACCATCATCTATCTATCCTTTCATACACCAGTAAATATGGAGTGCTGTTTAGTAGGCACTGGGAAATTCAGAGGTGAAAGCCATAGAATCTGCCATTATAGAGAAGAGTAGCCAACTACAGGGTACGGATCCATTTTTTAAGAGGAAAACACTGGGTTAATTACCAAACATCTGAAATGGTGTGCACTTTCTAAGAAGTCTTCCCGGAGTCAGAAGAAATGACAAAAAAAATAAAATAAAATTACATACATTAGTATCTACAACTTCTAAAGGGAATAAGAAATCAAAATGGGCACGGAATAAGCTGTGAGTATAATTTATAGTGAAGGAAATGGAACCAACAAACATCTCATAGGTTAATGGTGAATGTATGTGGCCAATCATGTGCCAAATAATGATGAAAATGTCCAAAGAAGAACAAAAGCACTACAGTGTAAACCATCATGAACTAACTGTTCACTTGGTAAATAAGGCACAGACTTTTGACATCTTCAGTGATCATCAATGCTCAGTGACATGACCTAGCCCAGGCACTAAACAAGAGTATAGATACAGTCCTTTGGAAAAACAGCTTGGCGATGTGTGAGTCTACCTTTGAAGGACCATTCTACTAAAATAATATTAAGTATGCTGAAAGCCTTGTGCATTTTCATTTCAGCACTATTTTGAGTAAGGGAAATTGCAGCAATCAAAATATCCATTTAGAAATGGGGAGTGGTTAGGTAAACAGTGGTTCTAGTTCTAAGGCAACATTTAGAAGGATGTTTACTTAGTAGCATGGAAATTGCTCACATAATAGTGAAGAGATATAGCAGGATGTAAAAATTTTGTATGTAAATGTAGCTAAAAATATAAATGTTCAAAAGAGAGGATGTGTTTTTGATGTTATTATTGGTCATCTTTGGATAGCAGGTCTTGAAGTGACTTTTCCCCTTTGAGTTTTTACATTTTTTACAAATTCTCTTTAATTGGAATCTAATCCATAAGCATGCATGCATGCAATCAATTTCATCACCAACTTAAGTTTGATTAGCATTTTAAAATATTCACTAAATTATTTCACTTTGTTTTTTTTTTTTTTCAGAATAATTTGTAAGTTAAATAGGAATGGCAGTATATTTTTCTTTCATAAAGAAACAGGCTCATAACAGCCTGGTATTAAAATTGTTTTCTTAGAAGTCTAAAGAGTCTTTATAGAAAAAAAAAGACACAGAAAGAAAAGATAAAGTACAAGTAGTTTTTCCCAGTTATCTTCTATGTACAATGTCTCAATTTCTTAAAATATCCTAAGAATTTAGGGGCAGAGGGAGAGAGAGAAAAAAATGGCAGAAGGAAAAGTCCTAGAATAAAAATAATTGCATGCATTTTTAATTTTTTTCTCAAAAGTACTTGGTTCATAGGTTTAAAAAATTGCAAATCACAGATATAATGTTTTACAGGAGCTTTTGGTTCAGACAGGAAAGGCGAGCCTTACAATTGTAGTGCATTTAATGGGAAAGCCGCGTTGGAGTTGGCAGTTTGGATTAGTGAGTTCTTCTTGGCATCCACGTTCCTTTAATGTCTTCTTGGTTTTGGCTGGGTTTAGTATGTCATCATTCAATGTTAGATCCATCCCAGCCACATTGCTAACCTCACCCAGGGCTTTGTCCTTGACAAAACCCACACTTCAGGTTAGGCAGACATGGATTTCAGGCTGGTTTCTACACTGTCACTGGCACATGATTGGGAGGATTATTCAGACTCTCTAAACTTCATGGTCTTCAATTTTAAACTGAAAACACTACTTTATAAGGTGATTTGAGGGGATTAAATGAGATGACATAGGAGAGGATTTATCAAAATGTCTTATGTGCAGTGAATGTTTAAGAAATGTGTCTTCTAAAGCCACTGTCTATATGTCATCTGCATCACTCTGGGTTCCGAAAATTGGATGTAATGTTCCTATATAATTTGCTTTCTAGATTGGAGACTTTAGGAAGTCTAGTCACTGATGAAGTTATTCTCTTTAAAGTATCATATAGAAAATAATGTGGTTTTAAATTAATGTATTGCATGGGAGTCTATAATACATGTCATTAAAAAATTTCTCAAATTAATGAATTATTATGCCAAGGTACCAAGAAATGACATAACATTTGTTTTGAGGTTTGGAGAAAGATAATGTATTTTTAAAGCAGGAACACGTCTCGAGTTTGTAACAGACATTGAACCTAATCTTACCTCACAGGAGGAAAAGTTAGCTAAGTTGTCCAATATTTGAAATAAAGAGTTCATTGTGGACAATGAAAATGATGTGGTATCGGAGTTCTCCCTTCATGACTAACATATAACTGTTGTTACAAGATAATTTGGAAAGGAAAAAAAAAACGTATTGGTAATAACCTTTACTACAAAGCACCCAGGTAATTTTATTACAAGCAAATAGCCACCTTTCTCAATCTGGCTTTAAATTATCTAAACCATGAAAACATACACTAGATGAGCTAGATGTAAAAAGTTCAGGTTAGAACTCTAATAGATCACACACTAGGAATTACGGATCTTTCCTCTTTTGAAACACTGTGGTCTAAGTGTCTTCGGTCCCACAAAATACAAAGTTGAGGCATATGGTATTCTTTTCAACTAGGGGATGAATACCCAACTTTCTATTTGATTTTAACACCACGGCTCTGTTTATTAGAACCGTTTGTTACCATAAAAGTATAAACTGAAAGGTAGCGATGATGGGTGAGTGTAATATATTACGTTAAATAAACTTGTCCTACATGCAGTACATGGAAAGCTCTGTTTACATTACAGTAAGCTGTTTTCTGCTGCATTTACAATTCTGCTGTGCAAATAAATTAAGAGAACTTATGACAGCTCAGCTTAGTTTATCTGGTCAAACCTCGAAGACATTATTGCTTTAATTTTAGCATACCAAACTCTATGCAGGTGTTTAGTAATGCTGCAATCAACTAAGTATTTTTATGAGGAAAATGTGTTTTATCTGAACATTTTGAAAAAGAACAAAAGAAAATTACTCAGAAAAAAAAAAACAAAAACCTGAACAATATGACCCAACAAAGATTAAGCTTGCAAAGAAGGTAAAGGTCATTTTATGAACTGGAAGAGGACGTTAAAAATGGAAAGATATGTACTATAACAAATTATTTCTCAAGCTTCATCTTACAGATTGATCTAGGTAGTGACATTTGGTTTGGACTGAAGGTAACTGTAGTGGAGATATGGAATTTGCAGATTGTTCCAAATTCTTTTCTGTATTCAGCAGAATGTATGCTTGTAAGATATTTAGTTAATGATATTATTTATTAAACTAGACTTAATTTTCTCAGCTTTCTATTTATTGTGGATTGTCAGTTTCTGGTGTGTGTGTGTGTGTGTAAAAAAACAACAGAAAGAGCCCAGTGAGCCAAGTGGAATGCAAAGAGAGAGATGTGGGTTTAGAAGAAGAAGACCTAAATTCAGATCCTTGTTTAGCCATATGTTAGGTAAGTGGCTACCTCAGCAATCAGAATTCAGGGGCTGAGTCCAGGCTCTTGGATTCTCTTGAGCTGGTCTCCTGTGGGAAATATGGGTGTGCTGGTCTGGTCACCAACATAAGAGCCTTTTGAGCTGCACACCTTGAGCCCTTTCAAAGGAATTCTGCAGCTGAATGGATCTCTCTTTTCTGAGTGTCTCGTGGCTCTGCTTTGGCACCTGCCATTCCCTTTGCCAAGACTGCCTTTCTCCCTTCTTCCCAGGGCATCACAAATGCACCCTCTATTCTAAAAATTTTCTGCAGAACATTTTTAGTTATTTCTCTTTTAAGAATAGTATTAGTGGTGGTAAAAATAGCCTAGCTACAGTGTAAAAAATACACAAATGCAAAAGTGAAAATATATATTAATGTCACTTCATGATATTATTGTTAGTATTTTAGTATGTTTCCTTCTAATTTTAATTTTTACAAACCCATATAAACCCCTCCCAAAATACAAGCAGTAACTATAAGAACAAAACGAATTTAGAAACTGACTCATATGCATTTATATTGTCTTGTCCACTCAATCATATGAATGTTCCCAAATTATTCAATATTCTCAGAAAACATGGTTTTCAGGTTTCACAGTAGCGCATCAGACATGGAGCAGAAGCAATGTACTAGTCCCTCTCTTTTTGGCCATCACTGCAGCTTGAAATATTTGGCTTTTATAAGCAAAGCATTAAGACATCTTTATGAATAATTCTTGAGCACATCCAACACTAATTTAGTAGGACAGATTCCTAGAAGAATTCCTGGGTATGTACATTATTAATACCTTTGAAATATACTGCCTACTGGTCCCTTGGGGAGATGGTGTCATTTTGTACCTCTGCCAGCTCAGTGAAGAAATGCCTGGTTTCATGGGTAGCTTTTCCTGCAAGGGAAGAATGTGTCACACTGTGTTTTCGTGATGTATTTACTTGTCTTTCTCACCTCCCCCAGATTGCAAACTCCTAGGTGGCAAGAGCTGTAACTTAATCTTTTGATTCCTAGGGCCTAGCATAAGTCCATGAAAAATAAGTGTGTAAAATTCATAGAATGAATTCTAGTTTTCTAAATTGTTTCTAGTTCCTTATTTTTAATAAGTTGATTCTTTATTGGTGATGATATTAAAATATGGAATTCTGTCCTTTCTGCTGCATCACTAACAATCTTGTGATTCCAATACGTTAATTTTAGGGCTGGCTTTGGTCTGACCTAGGACAGATTTCCTCTTCTACAACTTTGTTAGCTATATAGAGAATAAACATGATTATAAAAATGAGTTTGTATTAATCCTGCTTTCATCGATGTGCGTTTCAGAAAATTTTAGAAAAATAATTGATGAAGCTAAATGTAAAGAAAACTTTCTAAAAAAAGGTTTAGGATTTCTTGGCAATGCATGAGGAGGGTCCTATGCTGTCTAGTGTATGCACATGTCCCGGGTAAATTGGACTTGTCTCCTAAATGCTCACATGGATTGCATACTTAGTTCTCATCACGTATGAATATAGATGTTGATAACTGACTATGAGCTAGGTAGTAGCTTCCTTAGATCTTTTAATCATTGTTCTCAAATAAGCACTGAGGTATTATTTATGAAATAGAATATTTGTGGATCTGATCTTAAAAAATTGTATTGTAGTGATGAACAAATAGCCAAAGAAGCAATATCACTTTTAAATTTGAGCATTGTGTATCATAGTCCCAATAAATGCTCAGTGATTCAAAGCTGTACAGCATAGTAGTCTGAATTTTAAGTAAAATAAAACAGCCTATCGTTCTCTAGTTCAGCAGAACTAAATTTGTAAATAATGTCAGACAAATACCAAGATCATTGCCAGTAATGAGGATTTAGGCAAGAAGAGATGGATCAGGTCGAGAATTCGGAGAGCTGGCACATAGAGGAGGAGAGAGCCAGGCCCAGGAGCTGACATCCAGGTTCAGAACCCTAGAACCCAATATAGCATGGCAGCACCACTGTGGCCCTGTGTCCCAGAGTCCTTGCTGGCGTACCAGAGAAATAATAGTGCTGACTTCACAGGTGTCATGCAGATTAAGCGTATGAATATGTCAAGCCCTCAAAACAATCTGGAACATCCTTATTAAAAACTCAAATTTTTATACTGAGTAGGGATGTCAGATTCTTTATGACCTTAATGAGTTTAACCTGGTAACCAGAAAAAAATCCAGCCAAGGATAGGGAAAAAATAAAGAAAATACTACATTTTCAAGTGAAATGTTATTGAATGCAAAATACATACATGTACGTATGCATCAAATATTTTCTCATTTGCTTAAATGTGATTGCCTTTTCAAATTGAATACTCTAGAGTACCTATTTTATTATATTGTTTTTTGTGAAGGTTACTATTTAATTTTGGTTAAAATGCAATATATTTAGAAATAAAAGAAAATATGCAATTTAGACTGTACTGTATCTACATTTGTTCTCACCTTATACAACATTGCTGCTTAGATATACATTACAAAAAATATTTTACTCATCCTTTAAAAAATGGTTTTGACCCATTTCTCATAAGAAAGCATTTAAACAAATGCTCAACTCCTATATTTCATATACGGTTTTTACCCTCATTTAGGCCACATGAAGGAAAGAAAAACCTATGTTTTAATAATTGTGAATACATATGTTTAATTATTTTTAACTTTGGTTTGGGTTCCCAGTAATGAAGCAGAAATCACTTGTCACATATAGAAGCAAAATGTAATTTGTTTCTTTTTAAAGTTTATATTATTTATCATTAAACAATTAACAATTACTCTTATTACCCAGCCTTGAATAGTTTCAGTGATAAGTATCTGAGAAAAGTCCCAGGAGTTGACACTGCAGTGAGAAAAAGACCTTAAGAATTCTGGAAATTAATGACTTCATTAAGCCCAGATTTGAAAGGTGGTTTCCTATTTTTAAGAATCTCTCCCTGAAGAACCATGGAGCTACTAAATATGTTCCTAAATTTCCAATACCATTTTCACTGTAACCGATAGATTGCCCCAAGATGTGAGCTGAGCACAATAAAGCAGAATCGATCAGAGTCTATTGCTTGATGTCTGCAAACAGAGAATTAATGGAGGTGTCAAATCTATCACCCAAAGGGAGTATAAATTGGAGCAGAATGCTAGATTAATAGATGACAATTATATTTAAAATGGAAGTCATTCCTATTCCAGAAAGCAGTGAAAGTCAAAAAGATGATACATATTCTTTACATATTCATCCTCGCTTCTAATTAAATTCTGGAAGATGATAAGAGACATAGAGGGCAGAGGATCAACCCAGAAACCCTTAGAACTCGAGCTCAGTCTGCTGTCATGAAGATAACTTAACCTCTACAATATGTTTCAGCTTTACTTCTGAGAAATAAGAGAAACTTTTAACCCAGTCATCTTTTACTTCTAATTATAGCTAATTCAGAATAAGAAATGGAAATAATTTTGTTGCCATTCTGTGTGTTGTGGTAGCAAAAGCTAAACTATAAAATGCTTATTTTAAGACAAAGATTAATTTCTTTAACGGAATTTTGTCTAAATATATACCAGCATCCATGATAACATCTATGCTCTTATTTTAAATGGCATGGCTACATCTTCATGCACTTGTGCACAAAACTGTGCACACACATTTTATTCTGTGTTGTAAACAAGATGTACCTACTTCTATTTCCACACAATGAACATGGATCTATTCCAAAATGAATGAATTAAGAACAGAAGGATGCACGTAGATATAATTTATACATTCTCCCAGATAAGATATTAATTATGCATTCTATTAGACAATCTTCTGCAGAGATTCTCCAAGTGTTATTCCCATGAGCGATCTGACTGGCAGTTGAGAAGCACACCCAGGGTGGATTTAGATGTGCAAGAGACGGGGACTTGAGATGCCTGTGCAGGATAAAGGGGAAGGGGGTGCTAGCAGGCAGGGACAGCCTTGAGCCCAAGATGCAGGTCTCACATCTGTGAAGGGAGAGGGGAGGGGTGAGGAGGACGAGGAGCCTCAGGTGGCAGCACAGAGCAAGGAAGGTCTCGGCCAGGTTGATGGGCAGTGTGTTTTGCAGCAGTAGGAACAATAATCCCAGAGGGCTTCCTCTCACTGTGTCCTTAACTCTCAACACAGTTTTGGTCACCAAGCTGTTCAGAGTCCCACCACCATTCACTGTTCAGAATCCCACACCATCAGACCCCACAGATTCAGAGCCCGCTCCCACCTGACTACCGTACTTCAGAAGCCAATCATAGTTCAAGCCTCTGGAACTGCTGATAGATATGAACCAGGGGTTCACACAAACCTCTTTAAAATTGTTTATGTGCTAGGATGGCCCCAAAAACTCAGAGACAGGCTTTGTTCTGGTTACCAGTGAACACTCAAGATGGGAGAAGGGCCCTGCGACATTTATGTGGGAAAGGAGACAGCACCCATGCTCAGTCTGGGCAAGCCACCTGTCAGGTTCCGGAAGTTTCCTTGACTCCTGTCCTCTAGGAATGTTATGGGGATTACGTTACCGGACGTGATTGTTACATTAGTGGCCTTTGGTGATCGAGGTTGCTGAGCCCTTTCTCCTGCCTGCAGGTTGGAGGATGGGGCTAGATCTCCCCTCCCTCGGATCACACCTCCAGCTCCCCTGGGAGGTAATTCAGCCATCTTGGTAGTGCTCAGACAGTCTCTGCTTTTTTGGACATGCCAAGGGTTTTAAAAGCTGTGTGTCAGAAGAGTGGAGCAGCAATTAAATTTATGTTCCTTATTGTGTCACAAGCAGTCTCCAAGCTAAAGAGTTGGATGGGCACAAACTGATTTGGGAACCCTGCCATGCCCAGTCATTAACTGGGAGTGGCTGGGTGGAGCCACAGGGGTCTGGGGCTATGGAGGGCAGTGTAGCCAGGCTTGGGGTTCAATCCCCAGCACCAAAACAAAAACAAGACATAGCAGCTGGAGGAGGGCCACTGTCCTTCCAGCAGGCTCTAGGGAAGAGAGCTCTGAGCAGAGCCCACTGTGGTGACTTCCAGACCAACCTGCCACAAGTAAAATTCCCCTTTCGCACATGAGAGCGCTCGGAAGCCCATCCCCTCTAAGTCCCTACCTCTCTGCTATGCTTTGGTGTCTGGGTCTCGTGGTCTTCTTTCTGACAGCTAGCAATAGATTAATCAACCTACAGCTGTCACTCTCCAGAAATCCCCAGCCTGATGCATCTTGGACTTTCCTGTCATCTTAGGACAATCTGGTGAAGGCACTGGGATCCAGACGAAGCTCCCTGCTTGGTTCCTCTTCATGACTCCAGGCAGGTCCCTGGACTATCACCTTAATGTTCTCAACTGTCAATTGTGAATAATGAGAGAATCAGAAAATGCATACCCCTCAACATGATGGCTGGCATAAATGAAGCTCCTGAAAATATTAGCAATTTGTGCTGCGATGATCACTTTGGAGCCGCTGTGTTTCCTGTGTGTTTTATACTCTCATCCAGGAATAATTACGTTACTGCATGTTTTGCTTTCATTTGGGCTGGCAACTTTGTTTTGAGTCCCCTATGTCCTTCAGTTTAATATAAAGAATAGAAAAAAAATGGTGTCATAGATCTATGAAGTACCAGACTAGGCCCTTGTCCAGTGCTGTATGTTTTAAATTTGAGGCTTTACCTATTTATAAGCAAAACAGTGTTCTTTCACTTTTTTTTTCCAGTAATATGGATTGAACCCAGGGGTGCTGTACCACTGAGCTACATCCCCAGCCCTTTTTAAAAATGTTTTTGAGACAGTGTCATGCTAAGTTGCCCAGGTTGACCTAGAACTTGTGATCCTCCTGCCTCAGCCTCCTGAATAGCTGGGATTACAGGTGTGTGCCAGCACACCTAACTAAGCTTTCATTTTTCTGACATACCAACATAAACATTGAAGCTGCAAGGAGGAAGAAAGGAAGCCAACCTGTCTTGACAGAGGTCAAGATACCTGTGCCTCAAGCCGAGCTCAGTGGTCCATGCCTATAATCCCAGAGACTCAGGAGGCTGAGGCAGGAGGATCACAAGTTCAAAGCCAGCCCCAGGAACTTAGTGAAGCCCTAAGTAACTTAGCAAGATCCTGGCTCGGTATGTGGATCCATGGTTATACACCCCTGGGTTCAATCCCCAATACCACAAAAAAAGAAGACATCTTGTGTGCATCAGAGGTGCTCTGTTTACTAATTGAGAAGTGACAGTGTTCATTCATTACTGTTGTTTCCCTCTAAAAAATGCTCACCATAACATCATTAACTGCTGGCCAGTACCATTGATGGTACAAGCCAAAGTAAAGAAATCTGAGAAGGAGATTTTCAACTAAATGCAAAGACAGGTGGCACAGGGCTTATGTGGGGATGCAAACCAGTGTCACACTTACCCCTGTCCATGATAGTAGGTGTTGATGAGAGCATCAGTTTGTGGGCATCAGTTAAATTTCAGAGGTATGTCATTTTTGTTGTCCAGGAAGGTACATGCTTCCGTGCTGGTGGAAGATGTGGAACCCAGAAGTCAACTTGGTTCTCACAGAGTTTACACTGCAGTTAAGGGAAGAAGGAAAGAAATAGAATATGGAGTGGTCCCTTGGTATCCATGTGGACTGGTTCCAGGAACCCTGGGAATACCAAACCTCACAGATGCTCCAGTCCCTCTATTAAAGAGCACAGTATTTCCATATAACCCACCACATCTTCCCACATATAAATCATCTCTAGATTATGTACAGTAATTTCAATGCAATTTTATTTTCAAATATTTTCAATTTGTGGTTGGTTGAATGCACAGATGCAGATTCCAGGGATACAGAGGGCCAGCTGTATAATATAAGAAACTGCAAAAGAAAAGAGCAGATAAAAAGTATGTTAGGTGATGGTACACACTATAGAAGAAAATAAAACTGAGAAGGAGAAATAGTTTGAAGATGACGGAATTTGCAAAAGTTGACTATTTATTGATTTTTAAAATATTTAAACAGAATCACATTGTGGGAGGGACTGGCTCGTTTTCCATGCTCATGATCTATATTTTCTTCTGTTTCGTGTATGTTTGATACAGATTCTATAAGAGGAACCCCAGAGATTGTGCTTGTCTTTACACACAAAATAACTCTTGTTTGGATGAGGACGTGGTGGTTTTTCTGGTTGACTTGCAATGTCATTTCATCCAGCATTTACAAATGTATGCCCTTTCTCCTCCAAAGTCATTAGCACTTTCTTCTGTCTTCTTTTATCCACCTGTCCTCCACCTTGGCCAGGGTGTCTGCATAGCCCATCTCCTCCCGCCCCCTCTAGGGATGTTCTCTGCCTTAATTTTCTTTTCTTTTTCAATTTTTTTCTTTCAGTTGTAGATGGACATGGTACCTTTACTTTGTCCTAATGTGGTGCTGAGGATCAAACCTAGTACCTTACACACGTGAGGCAAGCGCTCTACCACTGAGCCACAACCCCAGCCCTGCCTTAATTTTCTTTACCTCTTCCCTTTTTTAAGCTCTTTCCCTTCAGCACTTGCAATTCTTTCCCATTTTCTTTTTCTTCTTTCTTTTTTTTTCCTCCACCAATTGAACTTAGAGCCTTGCACATGCGAAGCATTTGCTCTACACTGAGCTGCACCCCTTATTTTCAAAAGTCAGCAAGTGTCAAGAAAACAATGTCCCTCCAGTGAGCCTGTCTTCTTGTGCCTCCCTCTTAGGGTAATACCACTTTTGTTCTAGCTGAGTAAAAATAATGATTTTTGGTGAAAATATATTTAATGTACTTGAAGGTTGAGTTTCTGTTTCCTGTATCTTTTTAACAGATACATAATTGTGAAATATTTTTGACCCTTTCTCTGAAACATAATGTGTTTGTACTATGTTCATTTAAAGTGAGAGTTGTGATTTGGGGATGTTTACTAAAATTGAAAACTAAAGTTGTATTCATTTTATTTTCCACAGGCCATTTTTATCTAAGCAGAAGTGTTACCTTTTTGCTACATAAATGAGTAAATATAAAATGTGCACTGGGCTAGTTATACAAGCTGGGTCATAGGAACATCAATCAGTTGTTATCCAGAGTGGATTTGTTTCAAAAGCTATGATTATGAACCTTCATATTCATCAAAAGAAAAACTTTTCTGCACTTATACATTCTTATGCAAGACCATAACTACTCTCTTTTATTTTGTTTTATTATAATACAATGCATCCCAGAAATATATACACATAGTCCACATTTCATTTCTTACATTTACACTTTCACAGCTACTGGCAGGGTCTGTGTAAAAATAATTGGACTAGAAGTTTAGTTTTCTGGCAGGTTAGGATATCAGAGTTGATGATTGGTATTAAACTACTCAGAAATGCTCTGAAAGACGTAGCTTTAGAATATATAAAATAAAGTCAGATTAAATTCTTCTATAGTGTTTGAAACAACCAGTGCTTTTTGAGATTTTAGTTTCACATCTCAAGTTTACTTAACAACCAGTTCTGCGGCGTTTTTTGACACCAGTTTAGCACAAGGCTTTAAAATTTCATAGCATAAAATAAACTTGCTCTGTTCAGACATTTTAGGGAATCAATTATGTACATTTGTTGTTACATTTCTCTTAGTTTGGTTTGACAAAATTGATTTTCTAATGACAAATTAGCTGATGTATAATAGGAGAAAATTTGAGACCTAATTCCTTTAAAAAGGCAGTTTTCCTTTTGTAGCCAAAGTAATTGTCTCACTGGATGTGGTGGCTCATGCCTGCAGAGGCTCAGGCAGGATGATCATTTGAGCATAGGATTTTGAGACCAGTCTGGGCAACACAGTGAGATCCTCATCTCAAAAAACAAATTAATAAGTAAATGATTATGCTTTGATATTATATCTGTCAATAACTAATTAATTGAACAACAGAGATAACAGAATAAGGAATATTTATACCTCCCTTTTAATAATTTTGAAGATGAGATGAAATAATACTAAACACCTACCATACCTAAATAACGACTAAATTAATAAAAAACATCTGATTTTATTTGTATTGCAATTATATAAGGCAATATTTTCAAACCAATGTCCAGTTTCTTTTTCTGTATATAATCTAATATTTACTTCTTTTTCTGGTGAGGTCTGAAGGACTCACTGCTGGGCCTTAGTGACAGTGTCACCCAGGATCCTCCTGAACACCCCCAGCGGTTCCCCCACCCCTTTCTCATGTGAACCATCTGCTGGCGCCACGCTGGAGCCACATCCTCCTGGCAGAGTTTTTAGGAGTCTAGGCCTTTCCGGTTCTAGCCTCGCACTGCTCCATTCATTTTCTCCCTTGCTAATGACATTTGTTTTTGCTAAGTATTCAAGTAAGACATTTTGAAAAGACATTTTGGAAATCTAGAACTATGTAAAGAAAAGAAATAGAGCTACTAGCCCATCCTTAGGCAGTAATGATTAACCGCTGACATTTAGGTTTGTTTTCTCTCTTCCACAATGCACGATTGCCGCTCTAGAGAGCAGCTCTCTGGAGCTCCGCAGCCTACTCATTAGTCCCTCTCCATCACCCCTGCCCCAGGGCCTGGCAACCACCATTCTGCTGTCAGCTCCAGCAATATGGCTGCCCTGTCTCCCCGTGAGAGTGGTGTCATGCAGCGTTCGCTTTCTCAGGTATTAGTCCCACAGTGACTCTTCTGAGCAAGTGGAAGTCCAGCCATCACCTCTCTGCCCTGAATTAGAATCTAAAACCAATGCATTTTATTTTCCCACTTCTTAGCCTGTGGTCTGTCTTTTCTAGCTCCTTTTCTGCCAGTGATGGGCTTTACTTCTCACTAACTGTGAATGGTTCTACTGTCCATTTCCGTGGGAACATTTCTCCTGTTTTCATCTCGAAGCCAGATCCTGCTTTACTGCAATGTAGTATAGGCAGACTTGCAGTTTCTGGGTGTGGTGGGTTAAAGACTGCCACAAATTATTTGATCTTCTTTCCTAAAAGAGGTGATATCTGTGTCCCCTGTCCCTGCAGACGGGAAGGCTCCAGGATGCTCTGACCAACAGATTCTGGCAACGGGAACACTGGGCCAGTTTCCAGTTCTGGACACGAAGAGAGATGGGTGACTTCTGTTTGCTTTCTCTCCAAGCTCTCATTCTTGATGCTTGGAGCCACCCAGTAGCAACCCTTACCCCCCTGAGATAACCCTGTCTCCTTTCATTAAAGAAAGGACCGTACTGGTTCCTGACTCTTGACTTCGGTTTTCACAGGAGACTTTGTCTAAAGCAGTGATCTCCAAAGTAAGTTGTAAAAGACAATCAACTTGGAAGTAAACATTATAATTTGAAATGCTATCTATTTTTTATATAATTTTAAATTGCTTTTTGGTGTATCATTTGTGTTATAACAATACGTCTTACATGATATTGTTTGACATTCTGTATAAATATGCATGTATTTGAGATACATGCATAAATAATTTTAATGACAGAGTCACACTGTTAAAAATCCAGGGACCTAACTCACTCTGTATTTGTATGTCTACATACATACCTGTGCTTTCTAAAAGAGGTGTATTAAGGTCTAGAGCAGCATTGCAAGTGCTTAAAATGTGGCAAAAACACAAATAAAAGAGATGAGCCATTTTCTCCTTGTAGAATTCCAAATCTGGGCCTCTAATTTGATTTATTCTCCTAAAATCTAATTCAGTTTCTTTAGATGCTTACAAAAGTCTCTGTATAAATGTTTTGTAATATTATCAAATATACAATGGCGATGTGACGTTTTCTGAATTTTCTTTATTTATCCTGTGAACAAATCAGTCACAAACACACTAGGCCAGTCCACTTTGCCAGGTGCTGATAGTGCAGAGATGTGCAAGGTCCCCATCTTGTTCCTTGCTTTCTTTTTAGGTAAGTGAGGTAACACAGAAAACTCTCTAGGTTTATGGGATAACAGAAAGAAAAGCCAAAATCTGGAAATGACAGGAGTCATTTATAAGCTGATGAGCTTCCTCATTCTAGCTACAGCCTGGGATATGTGTTTGAGAAAAATTCGAACTGAAGCTGTAAGGTGGATGAGGGGTAGAGTCTGGCATGACACCAGAGTTCAGCTGTCCTCCGCAGGCAAGGAGGGCTGGACACAGCTAGGCCAACCCATGGGAGCAAGAGGGTGCAGTTCTGAGGGTGGGTGTCTCCTCCCTTCTTCCTAGCAGTTGTCTCACCTTGGTCCGCAGTGATGTCATGCCTCTGCTGGGCAGGTGACTTAGGTGAAAGTAAAGCCTCAGCATACTGGGCAATGCCAAGCCTTCAAACTCAAGTGCTAAAATATACTTCTGAAAACATCCTAATTTTCAACTAATTATTATGTGCACTTAAATTTTTAAATTACAAATTACACTTCTATTACACTTATTTAAGTTAATAAAGATTCTGTAACACATATAGGACGATGGTACTACCTATACTGTAGACCACGAGGAAGCAGGACCAGGGGGTTTCAGTCCATCTCCCATTACCACTCACCTGGGATGAAGTCCAGGTCTTTGGGTTTCCATCCTGCTGCCTTTTCTGGTCACTTTCAAAGGAATTTTAACCCTGGATAAAAAAAGAGTCGTTTTAGTCAGCTTCTTGTTGCTGGGACCAAAAGACCTGACAAGAACAATTTAAAGGAGGAGAAGTTTATTTTGGCTCATAGTCTCAGAGGTCCAGTCCATGGTGGGCTGACTTCATAGTTCTAGACCTGAGCTCAGGCAGAACATCAGGGCGGAAGGGTGTGGCTGCTGAAGAAAGTCAAAACACAGCAGCTGGGAAGCAGAGAGAGCTCCTCTCACTGTGGACAAAATATAAACCCCAAGCGTACACCCCCAGTAAGCTCTTTCCTCCAGCCACACCCTTCTCCCTACAGTTACCACCCAGTTAATATGTATCAGTGGATTAATCAACTGAGGTAACAACTCTCATAATCTAATCATTTCACTTCTGAAAATTCTTCAATTGTTTCACATGAGCTTTGGGGAATCACCTCACATCTGAACCATAACAGGAATGCATTTTTAAAATAATAAAGAAGTATTTTCTCATTGCCCTGTTAAACAGGTGATTCAATACACTGAATTTTTCTTTGGTTATTTTGTATCTTTTCTTCAACATGGAACACTTAACAATTAAGAAATTGACCCGTCACTTTAAGAACTTTTTCTCTGGGGACTTCAAAGGCAGATGCACACCTTGAGAACCAGGCTTATCTTTTTTCTTTTCTTTTTTAAAATTATATTTGTTTTAAACTCTCTGTGATGAACAGCTCCAGTCATGAATGAATGAGTACAGGCTGTTCTGTTTAAATGCCTTCGCTTGTTTAGTAACAGATACACAGACATTTAAAAAATGGGGTACATTATTGCTGTGGTATTGGACACATTCAGTAAGCTTTACTTATTGTTTTTATTTTAAAGTACAACTATAGTGCCAACACTGAATAGCACATGCATTTTTGATGAGATAATTTGAATCTTGGGTTAAAGGGAGTCGTGATGAATGCCACACTCTTCTCTGGCTTTGGGGCTTGGATCACTTTTTTTTCTGTATTTCCCAGAATGTCATCCTTAAAATAAAACTCATCATTTTCTCCAAGAATTTTCCCTACCCCCTCCCAACTTTATTCCAAGAGGAGAAGATGACAAAATGTGATCATTTGTCTCCTCAGAGTCTGAGGGTGTTAAGAGCTCTGAGTGGTAAAACAGATGGAACTGAGCTAAAAGCACATGCCCCTCTACAGTGTCGTCTTTAAAAAGCTCTGAAACTTAGCTTCAGTAATGGAGGAGGCTCTGATATTCTTGGGAAAAGAATAAAGAAATCTTTGCCTCTCTCTACTGCAACTCACTGCTGTTGTCCCAGGGTAAAAAAGAAAAAAATAAAATTCATTTGGGCTCAGTACTGACAGATGCTCAATAGATTCCCATGGTACTTCTGAGAAAAGTGGCCATAGTTCCTGTTTTGTTTTGTTTTTATGATAAGAGAAATAAACCATATCAAGTTATAAGATTATTAAAATGATTTCTCAGAAATTTCTGACTGTTTGGTAAAAAAATATAGAGAAGTCTTTATCTACTTTCACTCTTGGAGTGTATTTCTACCATTACTATGTTAAATCTGTATTTTTCTATAAATAATGACTCAGTAGACACATATTTTAAAGTATAATTTTCCTCCTTTGGAAAATGATATTTTCTGAAGTTAATGTTTGGCATTATGTTTCTGGCAAAATGAGGGTGCAGGTTGCCAAGCCTATATGAATGAAATTTGCTATTTTAGGAGAAACTTTTGTGGGCTCCTAGAAACTGCAGTTAAGGTTTAAATTTTTTGCTTTGGAGGGTGCATTCAAGTTTTTGGAATAATACCATTTTACTTTTTCACATTTGACATCTTGAAATTAAAAACTGTGAAAATTGGACGTCATTGAATTTAGTGTCCTAAGCTGCTTTAAACAGTTAAGTAGTAATGGCTTTTTATCTTCTCATGGTCCAAGCCCCTTGCAAGGCATCAGCCTGACCCTGTCACTTTGAGAATCCTATACCTGGGGTCTTCAAACACAGACTGCAAACTGCAGAGCTCAAGTGTCTACTCTGGATCCGTGGATCCACTCTCTTAGCTGAACTCAGACAGGTATGACTAGGAGCCAACTCTGCAGGAGCCCAGCAAATCCATTAGTAGACACCTGTGTATAAATAATGCCGACATACTAGTAGTGTGTTTCTACAGAAAGAGAAATTGTGCTGGAGACATAACAACACAAATTCATAAGGGAATACCAGGGCACATTCATTCATAGAAAGGCAAGTAGCAAAGAGGAATGTGAATTATACTGGGAGTCAAAAGTTTGAGTTTTAGTCTGCAATTTGTGTGTCTCTTTTTTTAAAATTAATTTATTTACATGCATTTCAAGTCATCGTACATATATAGAGCTCAATTTTTCCATTTCTCTGGTTGCAAACCAGATAGAATCACACCATTTGTGTCTTCATACATGCACCTAGGGTAGTGATGACCATCTCATTTGCAATTTGTGTCTCTATTGTGTGAGAATCTGTACTGTTTGTTCAACCTGAATGTGAATCTCTGCGCCTAAAACCAGCCTGTTTTGTACGGTTGTCATAGAGGATCCAAGGAAGCAGTGTATGTTAGAGCGCCTTGCACTCTCCTGACTGTTCCTGCCTGAGAAGGATCACACCTGTGTATCCGCCCTCCCTGCTCCATACCTTGAGCAGGCAGTTCTTGTACCTGTTAGCCCTTCATCTTCCTGGGACTGTCAGCCTTCGGGCTCTTCAGGCCTGATTCAGTCATCTTGGCATCCTCAGCATGTTGAATATTCTTTTTTTTTTTTTTTTTGGTACTAAGGATTGAACTCAGGGCTACTCAACCACTGAGCCACATCCCCAACCCTATTTTGTGTTTTATGTAGAGACAGGGTCTCACTGAGTCGCTTAGCGCCTCGCCATTGCTGAGGCTGGCTTTGAACTTGTGATTCTCCTGTCTCAGCCTCCCTAAGTGCTGGGATTACATGCGTGTGCCACCGCGCCTAGCTGTTTTTTGTTA